>JAWQRP010000375.1:0-29940 GCA_033557875.1 Quadriops clusia
ATTACGGACTCAATTTTTCCTAACCAGAAAAAATTTAATATTATAATACTTAATTACTAAAAACCAAAACACAACAAAACAATTTTTGTCAAAGATAAAACAACATTTGTTAGGCAGATAGACGCCAAAGTGTCTAAATGTCGCGTAGGTATACTTATAAAAATTAAATGAAACTATTGTACACATTTAATTTAAAATTTTTCAATATTAATGAAAGAGTTTGACGAAACTGCTCGTAATATAACCGAAAAGCGTTTAATTATGTTTACATCGATTCAAATTGATCCCAATATTTCTGAAAACGCAAAAACTTCCGAGCTGTATTTCCATAATTTGATGTTCCTAGTCCCTGTTTTACTTGATCGACTACTAACCCCATTTTGTCTTTAAAATCACTTATAATTTTGGTTTTCCTTTGCCGAAAAAGTTTTTTATTAAGACAAGATCTTATACACAAGGATTTAAAATCTAACCTATACGCTATATGAAACAAACATTCAAAACATCTTATCCAACAGTGTAGTGTTGACAGTTCAAAGCTATTGTTTTCTGTAACTACGTTTTTATTATTTATTGCGTTTAGGTTGTTAATTTCGCGTTACAAATGTATCATTTCATAGCAGAGGTTGTATTTGATATTTTATTACAAATTTTCTCATCAATCATCGTAAGATATAATTCATAAACAACGGTAAAATTTTGCTCATGGTATGGATTGAGAGAATCTATTTCAAGTTGTATATCTTCAATGAAAGAAGTCACATTTTCTTTATTTTCCTTAGTAAATTTAAAATGTATAGGTCTGCAATACCGAGTTGATGACGTTTTCTCATTCTGTCATAACACTTGCCCGTTTTCAGCGTTTACTATTTTAATTGGGACCACACTGCTTATAAAAACTGTTGAGTTGTCATCTTCTAAAGATTGGTTGGCCGAGAATCTCTGCTTATATTGTGATTGGTTAAATGCCCCTTTATAACCCCCTTTAAAAATTATAATTAAATTATGAGAATATTCTTGATCAATTTTGTTGGACAATTGTCTTAAAAAGCGACGTGCAGTGTGGTCTAGTAGATGTTGTAGTTGTATTTTAGTCCTAGTTTCTGAAATACTGATTGCTTCTTCTGGAGAATAACAATCTTTTTTTAACTTTTGAATTTTGAATGTTAAATTTGACGTTGTGGTCAGGTAACCTTTAGTCCAGTAAATAAAGGCGCGACTTGAGCAGTTACCATGAAAATGCATCGTATAACAAGCTAATCGCTTACAAGGGGAAACTTAAAATTTAGCAAAAAATTTCAATTTTCTTATTTTTTACGGCAACGTAGCTCCGTTACTATTGATAGCGCAGAAAAACTTTTTGGATTAATTTTGTAGAAAATTTTGTCCTCTACAACTTGGTGTAGAAGTTATATAGCCAGAAAGTGCACAAGAAAGCAGTTATAGGCAAATAACTAAAAAAAAGTGTCGCAGTGCGGCAGTTTTTCAAAAACGGTGGCGCCCGCGGAGGAAAAACTTTTGTGGAAAATTCGAATTTTTCAATAAACAGCCATGCTAAACAATATATAAAAATTCCACAACTACCTTTTGTCTGGGTTCCCACCCATTTTCAAGTTCTATTGACTGGACTACTACGCAAGTTAATATTAAAAAATCTAATGTTTAGGCAGATTTAGGCAAGATTTGACAATGCTATTTTTAAGTTTAATACTTCCTAAAAATTTACCAATTGATATTTCTTTGGGCGATTTTGGGCGATTTGTGTAATCCAATTAAATAGAATTATTATCTTTTATGTGTCAAAAAAAAAACTGGGACCCCTTTTTAATACATTTTTTGTAGGATTTAAAGTTATTTGAATGCCCTTATTACGTACTCCAAATATTTTTAATTTTCAACAAGAAATGTGAGTTCCAGATCAATTTAATTAAACAACGGGTTTTCAACTCAACTCTTTTAATCAGTTTGTATGAAAAAAATAACACAATAGTAAAGTTAAATATCAATCTGCACGATAAGAAAAGGCTTGATTTATGTCAATTGCAAAATTAAAATGTTAAATTAAAAGTTTTATAATTTTCTCCAATGTCCGACATTTCTATAGCATCACCCCAGTGTGCGCCGTGACGTAGCTTATTCACATGCGTTGAGAGATTCGTAATTTGTTTTCATAAAACAATTTCCTTGGAATTGTCTTTGTTTGTTGTCACTTGATGTCACCGGAATCTACACGCCTCGTTTGGATATACAGCTCACTCACCCACTTCGCAGTTTGTTGCAGGGTAAACAAACACTGATATATCTGGTTGCTTTCTACACAACCGTCAATCAATTAGATGAAACATCCTCCTCAATGAAGGACTGTATAGAGCTGCAAAGGAAGTTAGTTAGTGTCGACTTATCCATGTAGAATCTTCCTACATGAATTTCTCTGGCAGTTTCCTATAATATGTTATGCATATTTACCTCTCATACGCTAAAGGTGAAATACCTGTTTGAAACATCTCACGCGCTTAATTTCCATTATAAAACCATTTTATTAACAAACGGAACGATTTTCATTTAACGTCACAACGAATGTGCGATAATAGCAATAATGTTAGCACTTAAAAAAGTATGAAGACACTTTAGCGTATTAAACCGCTATTTAGAATTCCTGGCAAATATTTATTTTCTCTTCTAATAAAGAATTGAATACAAATGGAGAACAAATTAATCAAATCAATCAATTTATCAGAAAATGGCATTATTCTCTTCGTGTTCAACTGTAAATTTTATATTAGAGTACATGTCAATTATGTAATTGAAAAGATCTTAGATGTCATCATCTCTATTTTGATTGTAAATAGCTATTATGTCGTCGACGTATCACAGTCGAGAATTATAAGGTTTTAGCATAGACATTCCTGTGTCTATGGTTTTAGTTATGATATCACAAAAATGTGTTTGTTTAAAGTTAACCAAATATAGATTTGCACAAGTCCAAAAGTAGAAAAAAATTAAAAATAAATTTTGTTTCTAAAACTAAAAGTAACGTTCTTAATTAATGTACATGGTTCTTAATTAACTTTCTAATAATACTACTGGTGTCGCTGTTAGATTCGCCACTTGAATCACTCTAGTATGAAAACACACACAAATAGTTGCGAAAAATAGAACCCAACTTCTTAATATATGTAAATAATCTGACACTCGCAATAAATTAATTAAAAATAATGTACCTATGTTGCAGGCTGTTTCAGATGAAATGTTAATTGAGCTAAAGGCCTGTTTCATGGAAGCATACGATGACAATCAGGATGGGAAGATTGATATACGGGAGGTGAGTGTTATGTACAGGATGCCTCGGATGAAATTGATTGTTCCTCCTTTGATTTATTGTCATTGCAGCATCTTACACATGCCGCAGAAATCCAATTGACGAAACTGCGGCAACCAAAGCCATTTATCATTTTTCCACCAACCCGCCATTTTCCTTCTTGCCGATTCTTCGGGTGGATATTCAGGAAGCTCGCAATGTATTCTTTATATGTTCTAGTTGGCTCAATTGCTGCCGATGGAGGAAAATTTCCTGCTGTTGTTCCGGTTCGACAACCCGCTCGAGTCCAGCGTCGAGTTCATGAAGGTAAACGAAATAAATTTTATTACTTTGTTTTAATGGATAACATTGGAAGCGGCTTGATACGAGGATAAAACCCTTTTTGATATACTACCTTAGAAGCAGTAATATCCGTCTTCTTGCCGCAAGTACAGCAGATGGGTTTTGCTAAAGATACATTATTTGAGCTGGAGGTAAGGTTCACATGAGAGGTCTATTTATTACACGGCACAATTTATAGGATCATTTAGTTTAATTTGATAGTCTCAGTTCTAACTAGAGAAAATCGACAAATTGCGACTATAGTGTAACATTTACCCTTTATCCCAGCATTATTGTACAATATTCAAGACATTGTCTTGCAGATTTGGAGAGAGTACGATACGGATGGCAGTGGTTACATAGAAGCAGACGAACTAAAAAACTTTTTGCGAGATTTACTAAAAGAAGCAAAAAAAATCAACGATGTGTCAGAAGATAAACTAATAGAATATACAGACACTATGGTAAGCAAAACTTGTAGAACTCTTCTCTTCGTGCTCATCTTATACTTCCTTTCAGCTTCAAGTCTTCGATTCCAACAAGGACGGCCGTCTTCAACTCTCAGAAATGGCAAAGTAAGTCAGTGCTTTATGCCTAGAAAACTTACTGAACTGCAGCCCGGTTAATATCTGAGAGCTTAAAGTTCACTACAATTTCCATTTCAGATTGCTTCCAGTGAAGGAGAACTTCCTCTGTAGGCAGATGTTTAAGGTACGTCTTTAACATATCAGTAAAAAAATAATTGTCAGTACTGTAATTTGAATGGTGGAATGATTAAGTATGATACAAAACACAAATTATATTCTTTCACAATTTTCCTAAAACATTGACATGACTACTAAAGCAAAAAAGTATTGCAATATCCATTTATCATGAAGGCCCTTGTATTAAGCGAATGACGAATTCTGATAGAAATTGAAGCGAACGCCGGATGAATGCGAAATGAGGAAGCAAATAGATGATCCGGAATTTGAATGGGCGGACAAAATAAGCCAGTAAATCTGGTTCGAATACGGATTCCGGTTCAAATCAGTGCATAATAACGACCCCTAAATTGATTACTTTCAAACAGATATTGTTTCCCCATGGATAAGTAGGTAATACATCAATTTTTTAGGAAAAATAATAAAATAATGTACCATTGCATACATATAAAAGAATTCTATTTAGAACTTTACAGTCAACAAAATCACCACAATTAAAAACTCAACAAATATAAACAAATTTTATCTCGTTATCTATCTCTTCCTCTTCGCACTTTAGACTTTCTAGCGCACATTAGCTAATTTTTATTCAACGTCTAACTATTAAGCTAAAGACAACCCACTATAAAATTTAATATTTAAGCAGCTAGAGCCTAAACCAAAATTTAATCGTTAATAAAATGAATAATATAAACATAAATATTGAATGTCGCACGGCTTTACTGTCTGTCCTTGTCGCTTCTTATTCATAGGAAGGAATGGAAGTAAGTACCTCTGAAATATCTTTCTCAACAAATGATATTGTTAGAAAATTTGATATTCTATGTTTCATGTGTATGTAAATCTACCAAAATTGCATCGCATTAGTAATCAGAATTTATTGAAAATACAGAAGGGTAGTTGTATTTCCTTTCTATATTATACCACAGATTATACATAACAGAAACTGTACCTATCAAAGTTTCACTACTGTTTTCATAATATAAGACAGCATCATTTGTTACCAAGCAAATTTTCACAAATATGCAAAAGTTAGAATTCTAGTCAGTGTCGTGCACCGCATGCAAGACAGCCTCCATTTTTTATTTCGTTCTCCTTTTTAGTTTCAGTTTGATTGCATTGCATTAAAACGCTTATCTTAAAAAATGTAGTCAATTCAAAATTAGAGAGACTTGAAACCACTTATAGCTTTTACAGTTCCTTTCTAAGTTTTAAATTAACAGTTTATTTGAATGTTTTTATCACTTCTACATTTACAGTTAAAATTGTCACTCTCTAAACACAATACTACATTTTTAAAGACTCAAATTACATACTGCCATATTACATAAACATACACAATCACAATACTTGCATTGGATGGTCCGAAATTAAATAATTAATGCTAAATAGTACATTTTTTATTTGAAGAGTCAGGTCAAGACATCCTAATGGTCAAAAAGATAAAAAATTTTACTTTTCTGGCGAAAATTTTGTTTTTATTCGTTAAACTAACCGAGTTCGTAAATATCTTACATCATCAGAGCCTGTGTAGTCACATTCTCACTTAAGGCAATACTTCAGAAAGAAACAATAACAAGCTCAAAATGTTTTACTGAAAATTAAAAATTAGGCTCTGATGATGTCAGATAGTGACAAAATCGGGTAACCTACTGAACAAAAACATTTTTCGTTTTGGACTATCTAATAAAATAAAAAGCATTATTACACTAACATTTTTAAAGTATGATTTCTACTCATACAGGGTGCTACAAAGTTAACAAAGGATGATATTGAAAGAGTCTTTTCCCTGTATGACAGGGTAAGTTCCAATTCGAAGGAAAAAAGCTAAATATTTGATAAAATAAAATTACTTTTATGTGTTTTGCGGCAATTTTCAGGACAACAATGGTACTATAGAAAATGAAGAACTAAGAGGATTCCTAAAAGACCTGCTAGAATTGGTCAAAAAGGTGAATATTATACTCAATAATATAGAAAATTCAACACCCTGTACGAGTTAATAGATTTAAAAGCCTCTTAATTATGGTTTAGTACTATTGTAGAATAAGAATCGATTAAAAGTTCATACGATTTGATCTACTAGATTCCCTTGTCAGAACTGTTGAGTGTCCTATTCTGACTTGTCAGTTTGAAGGTGCTTTAATTTTAGGCTTTAATCGTAGATCTGTGCCACAACAGAGTCCGAATAATTGGATTACGAAGCTAAGGCAGAAAATACATTGAGCCAAATTCATAAAGAAAAGGATATGCTTATACCACAGATATCTGTGCTTATACTTTCAAAATGTGAAGGATATCCTTCTGCTTTTATTCATAATAATTTCAAGCAAAACCTTATACTTCTAGAGTAGAAGCATATCCTTATACTCATGTAAGAGTAAATGGGTATACATAAACTTGACCTTTTACTTTAAATAAAAAGAATATCCTTCAAAAAATCTGAGGTTGGCCAGTGGCAGAATCAGCTCAGTAGTGAACGTTGTTTTATCCTATTATGATGGCAGATGTTGTAGATGTAAGGGATGTTAAACATTACAGACCCCGCTTGTCTACACTTGTTAATGACTTTAAAGCATTATACCGTTTCGAAGAAGAAAATGTGCAGTGTTTTGAACTCATTACCACTCACAACGCGTTTTAATTTTTTTTTTATAACTTGAAATACGAAGTCTTTCCATCAGGAACAGTTTCTGGTGTCGATTCTTTACGCTGCATCGTTTTCAACTTCTTTTCATAGAACTCTGTACTTTACTTGCACGGTACTGCTGTAACAGGACTAAACGTTGGAGTTCTTTTGAGGTTAGTTCCCTAGTTTCATCAGTTTCATACTTCTCTGTCGCTAATTTTTTCTTTGGTGGCGGTTGAACAACTGTGACAATACTACCTGACTACCTGACTACTCAGAAGATGCATGGCTCCCTTCTTGACCAGTAGATGTTTCACTTCCTGTCTGCTGAGTAGATCCGTCTTTACCAATACCAATGTGCATTGCCCCTCTAATTCTTCCAATTGTAGGATTGCTGTCACCATCCAAAGCCTTTAGTAATTGTTTCTCCCAATCCAACAATTTGATTGCTTTATTACCAGTTTTTTTAGGTCCGTTTTTTTCTTCAATCTTGTTTTCATATTATTAATTGTTTTCAATAAATCTTTAGCGTCAAGTGGTTTATCAAATGTTGCTACGTATTTCATTGTAAGTATTTTAATGGCCTCGTCCTTCCTTCGTTTTATTTGTGGTATTTGAGATTTTTCCAAAATCACGGGAGCAGTGGCAACTTCTTCTGCTATAAAATGTAGTTCATTACTAGCGTTTTCTGTGCTTTCACTGTCACTTCCGTTACTAGAGGAAGGTATCTTCCCGTAGCGAAAAGGTATACACTACTCACTAATAAAATTTAGATGTTATCCCTAGCTCAGCTACAGTGCAACCGAGTAATACATATCGCACCTTTGAAGAAACAATGACGCAAGTGCAAATTTTTCAAAAAATGAGTTATTATTACCACAACAATCCTAACACTCAACTTTATCTGGGGAAGCACCGTCAGATTTGTAACTACCTTCGTTTGCGCATATGTCTTTGTGGCATCACCGCTTATAAACCGCTTGCCTGGAACAACAACGTTAGAATAGTCAGTTGTGCGTCATTTCCCTTATAATTTCCTGTCCAATAGTAATAAAATATAATAACTTGTGGAGCAACAATGACACATCTGCAACTTTTTTTCCCTTTCTCGAGCTTTTACAGGGCTAATTTTTTTAATTTTATAAAAACATCATTACTTCGTATAATACAGTATAATATTGACTCGAAGTGTGGAAGAAAATATTCTAGGTCAGTATGTCTGTTATATCCAATTCTTTACCAAAAAGAATTCTCAAAACTTTAAACTCGTTTTCCCAACAAGTGAGGGATTTGCACTTGCGTCATTGTTTCTCCAAAGGTGCGAAATGCAAAGTGAAGGAAGGTGGTGCACAACACGTCAGAAGAAGTTAAAACACGTTCTAACTTGCCTCTCAAGGCCCAACTACGAGTCAACCTTTTACTTTTGTTTGGAGAATATCCTCGCAAGTATAAGGTAATCATTATGAATACGAAAAGAAGGTAAATTTTACTTTAAAGCATATACTTATACTTCTACCTTATGCTTGGGAGGATATCCTTCGTTTTTATGAAGACGGCTCAATATCTCAAGCCGTTGCACAATAATTATAAAGCAAAAATCAAACTAAATACTAGGCACTCAATGGTATCTGGTGAGGTTTAGAACCTCAACTTTTACCAAACCTTAGAAGACAGAATAATTCAGTTTTTCGGCATGCATTTGCTCATTTACACATTGTATAACACTTTTTTAAGTATTTGTCTTGTTAATCCCCTGCCTTAGCCATACACATCTCCCGTTCTATTGCCTACAATACATGCGAGAGATTGGGAGATGATTGAGAAATTACCTAAATCAACTTCCCCAAACATTAGAAGGTCTGCAGAGGGAAATATCGGTAACAAAGGATGTGTTAGCTCAAGAGAAAATCGATCACCGAATTAATTCCATTTCTAGACGGGCACGAGAATGTGTAACTAACCGCGGTGGCCAAACACATTATTAATTAAAATCTACAAACCCTTGAAAATAATATCTTAGTCCATTTAAAGTTTTAATCGTGTACCTATTCCCTATTAAATAAGCAATGTCGTGATAAAATCATTCAAATTCAATTACTCATCTTAGGTGGTGCATTTTCTATATAACTCGGTATATTTTTCTAAATTGTATCTTGTTCAATGGTTTTCTCTTAAAATCAGGACTATGACGCCCAAGATTTATTAGACTTTGAAGAAACTATATTGAGAGGCGTAGACTACAATCAAGATGGGAAAATCAACAAAAAAGAACTGACGATGATTCTGCTAGCTATAGCGAAACATAACCAAGAGGAAGACAGTCTAGCATAAAACTTACTTTTGGTATTACAAGATAATAATTCAAAATTGCCAAGTTTTCTGAATTTTCAGTACATAAGTATAATGAATTTCAATTTATATAAATTTAGCACAACATTTCAGGATGTTTGTAGAGTTAGCTTAAAAACTAAATGTTAAAAACCATATGTAACACCAAATTCTGATCAATAGCCTTGTAAATGAACGGTTGACTCTTTTGCTCAAGCTTAAATAAAATTTAGAAGAACAAAGTTATTGATTCAGAATAATCAATGTTATCATGCCAATAGTAAAACGCTAAAATCAGCAAAACTTTAATCATAATAATTGTATGATCGAAAATGTGTGAATTTATTAATGTTTTGAAACCCGCATTGTCCAAAAACACCAAACCAAAAGACTCGAGCTTAGGTGTTAGAATTTTTAAAATACCATTTACTCTAAAAATAAACTTGTATATGAATCAACTAAAGCACAAATTAAAATATTTTACAAAGGCTACAAAATGTACCAGAAATATATTATGTAAATCTTTGCATGTAGGTCATGATAAAATAGTGTTTCGGACAATCGGTATACTTACATCTGAATATTTTCTTTAAAATAAATCTTTCGCATGACTATATGTATATTTTTGGTACACAACTTTTTTTCTGCTGTTAAAAATATTATTTCAACCCATAGAAATACACATAAACATGTTTAACGTGATGTGTCCTACAATACTGCACACTATTTACTATTTCCTGCACAATCATATCTTGTTGAAGAGTTACTATTAAAAAAAAAATAAGATATATATATTATAAAGTTGAATCTTTAAAAATCTATAAAGTTCAAAACTATAAAATTTATAGTAAATAATAGTTCTTTATAAACAAAATTTTATTGTTCGCAAACATACAATTTATTGTTTAACACTTCTATATTGCTGGCATTATAGTAGATACAAAATAGATAAAATTAAGTCTTTAAAAAATTCGTCCAGATTGCATATCTGTATCCTTATATGTGCTTTATTACTGTAAATACATGTATTAAAAATGTAATTATAATGTAATTTATAAAATCTATTTACTTATAACAAAAATATAGTATTTTTATCCATGCCTCTTTCTATTTCTCGCATTTTGATCAAAGGACCCTTTTCCCATACGTAATCTCAATATTTACACTATTTACACCATATACCTAAACTAAATTCTTTGAATATGGGATTTTTAAACGGGTATTATTAAAAAAAATACAATTATTAGAAAATACTATATTTTTACAAGAAAAACAATTTCATATTAATTATTTCCCTTTGAAAATATGAAAACTGGTTTTTTTTATTGTACTCACAAGGTTTTATTGAACTGAACTGCATATTCAATTTACACTTTTGTTGATTATATTTTCCTGGTTATTGTTCTATAGGTTTTAAATAAACTGAATGTCTGTTAATAAAATATATCATCTATATTGAATATTATGTATGTTTTATTTTATCCTACGATCATCTCGAAAGGACAATGCGTCAACCCATGCAGTGTTATAGAAAAAACTACCTTGTGTACATATATATACTTTAAAATATATTTATATTTATCTTTAATAACAACTCTAAAGTTACAAACTTATATTACAAAAATATTAAATACAAAAAATAAACAGGCAAAACTAGCACTATATATTCAATATTTGTTGCTTTTTTCTTGGCCACAGTAGTATAAATAAAACAGAAATGTTTCCTAATCCTTTTCTGTTTATACATTTAATGACAGCACAATGAAATATATTTTCAATGTGTTTTTACAAAACCGAGAATGAGATTGTCTGTTTTACTTGTGTTGCTGACTTGATAATAACAACCCCGTTCAATTGAAAAGTAGTTGTTTGGACGTAATGTTGTTTCTTGGTTACCATAACGGACTTGCCCTTTACCTTGTATTACACGATATTCCTGAAACGAAACATTAAATAAACAACTGTACTTTAGACACAAAGTATTAGTAGAAAAGTCTGGTATTAATGTTAAGAAAGAATAAAAAGGATTGATAATTACAAATTTTTCAGTTAGTTAAGATTTTGAATTTGTGTCTCAAGATTTTAATCTATTTTTAAAATAAAATTCATTTACACAAGATTTCTAATCTTAACATCCCAGCCTATAGAACGTAAATAAATTTCTGATTGCTGATTTAATAAATAAATAATTTCCATTTTAGAGATGCAGTGCAAAAAAATACTTACAATATCACTACCTGACCTCACATGACGTTTTACAGCCTTAGGTTTTAACGTAATAAATCCTGTAGATACCTGCGTATTTTCATACATTAATGTAGTTTGTCCGAGACCATCAATTCCATTCTTTGTAACAAATTTTCTTTGTGAAGATCCTAAAAAATTTAATTGTAAACATCACTTAGATACTTTATGTCATGTTTAATTACCTAAATTATGTAGTATCTCAGAATTTGAGGGAAATTTAGAAAATTGACTTGGCAAGTTGTTCAATAACTTTTCAATAACTGGTCTATCTGCAGCTGAATGGGAGGGAGCCTTTTGAAGAGAGGACATTTTATTTCCACTTTCCGGTGCATTGTTGTCAGTGCTCATACTAAAAAATAAACATTTTTTCAGAAAGTTAAACAACTCCATTAATAGTATATGACGAATAAAGATTTCATTCGATAAATTAGCAACAGACTGTATAGGTTTAAGAAAACAACCTTTCATAGAGTGCATAAAATTAGAGAAAGGAAAAATGGCAAAAAAGGGCGAAATCAATTCAAGAGCACTTAAAAGTCGAGATTCATCAAAATCTCTAAACATTTTTTTCGCATGATCACTATACTTTCTCTATATATGCGTAAGTAAAAAAGAGAAAGTAAAAAAGAAATTGTTAAAGTCTGACATTTCAATCCTCTCACAATTTTTCTACTGTCTCGTACATGACTTAAACGGAATCTATAGTGATCATGAACATATTCGATTTCAAGGTTTTGATCAATGTTCACGTTTAAAGTACTACTCAATCCATTTCGACTCTACACTATGATGTCTGCCTAAGTGGGTTAGTATTAATACGATAATCAAAAACGACTTCAACAAGATCAATGAAATTTAATATGTAGGCATTTTAGTTAAAATCTAAAGTCGTATAAACTTTTGGCTTAATTCAAATAACTGGATGTGGTAGTTTTAGTGAAGCGAAAAGGGGGAACTTTTCTTTAAGTTAAGTAGTCTTTATTTGTAAGCGATGTTTGAAAATTTGTATTATAATTACAAACCATAAAAAAAGCTTAATCCCCCAACTGGGGCATTTTTAATATAATATATATAATATGTATATCGTAGTGGGCGCATTTACAAAGATTAACTGCTGTTTGTTTGCAATTTTTTTAAAGCATCAACTGTTGTGTCTTAATTATTCAGTGTTAATGATCGGTCGACATCTTGGTCTAAACCTGTCTTATCTCGTCTAGAACATCTATATGGTCCTTAAAATATTCGAGAAAGTCAACTAAAGATTAGTCCATATTTATTACTCTCTCTGTTCCAAAATAAATATCCGATTTTATTTTTTTAATGAAATAAAATTAAATGTATTAGTGGTCATTTATTTAAAGTATGCATGGAAAACGTGTACCTAGTAGGCGTTTCGGTTTGACATTTGTTACAATTGTTTTTGTAATATTGTTATCTAATTGGATACTTATTTTGGAAGAAATAAAATTACTAAATCGTACACTTATTTTGGAATGGTGGGAGTAGTATTTCTTATAAAAAAAACTTTTTTATGTGACAACTTGTATTGGGTTGAGGCATAAGTTCATTCGTTTTTTTATTAAATGTTTTTTCCTTTTCTCACTTTTCTTACAGTTTACAAGTATGTATTTGAAAAGCACATTCTTTATTCTATTGCAAGACTGTTGTCACTTATGTTTACAAAATTTAAAATAGGTATTTTTTAGTCATAAATGATGGTACATTTTTGCATTCAATTATGATGTGATTCTCTGGAGTCTCGGATTTTTTTCTAAATTTTCATAACGATTCTACTCGATAAATTATTACCAGCTATGCCCCCTGATAGACTTTATCATTACTACTTTTGAAATTACAGGTATAGTTTGGTTTAAAGCTTCTGTGCCTTTTTTGTAAATATTACTCGTATACTAATTATCGAGGAAAATTGCAAACTGTGGCAAACAAATAAATAAATGCTCTAAAGAATTATTTTATGGAAATGCAGAAATTATTTAATATTTCGTATATCATTTTCTTTTTGTCTTAAAAATTCCATTTTTCTTGCCGTACTACCCTTTTTTATATTAAAAAATAAATGCTTTATGAAAACTTTTGATGGAGTCATTATTATAACTTAGTGAAAAAAATATAGAAGTTAGAACTTCAAAGTATAAAACTTTAAAAAAATGACTTACATGTTCTTGGGAATGAGTCCCGAAAAGAAGACTGGTTTAATAAAACAAAATTTGTCACATGCTCTTAAGACTAATTGCTTTTACGATCGCCTAAATAAATGTTTCAATATGTAATTAAATATTGTTTCCCACATGCCCTTAATAGGCCTTATAGTGTGTAATTTAGTTTAAGTTAGTGTTACATATTTTGTGTCTCATTTTATCCTTGCGATGCCTTGTGTTTTTTCAATAACTGGTATGCGAGTTATATTAAAAAAAACTAGAGATACGATTTCAAAAGTAGTGATGATAAAGTCGAACAGAAGGCATAGATAGTAATAATTTATCGCCGGATCGGTATGGAAAGTTAAAAAAAAATTCAAGAACCAAAGGTGAAACACTTGCTATTTTGGCAGAGAATCGCCTGACTGTGGTTCGTGAAATTTATAGTATTATGGCGCGAGCAGCTCAGAAATAGTTCCCTAGGTTTTAATGTGACTATTTCTACCTCCAGGATGCAAAAATCTTCATCTCCAAAAGACAATGGTCTGCGTTTGATCAGACTTGAAGAACTTTATCCACTACAAAATACACAGACAAAAGCAGAATGTCAACCAGCACCAGTTGCCCAATTGCATCGTTTAGATAAAGCTGTCTAACTGAAGCAATCAGTTCTACAGGTAGTAATTCTGCAGTGCAACAATATACTGCCACACCTCACCAAGATGGCGATCCAGAAGCTCATCTGGGAGATTTTGATGCAGCCTTCATACAATTCACACCTCATTCCATCTGATTACCACCTTTTAAGTTCTCTTTCAAAACAACTGAGTAGCATAACATTTGACAACGATGCGATGCGATCCTGAAGTGATTTTTAAAAATTAAAATTGCTAAGAGAAACTAATAAAATGTAGATCTAATAGAATTTTTACAAGAAGAAAGTACAGGATGGATACTTAAAATGTATACACCCTCCAATCACGTGCATAAAAAACCAGTCTGCATTTGGCACTTCCACCCTGTAGTCAAAATATGTTAAACACAGTTTAAGTGAAACCTTCGCCGTCATGGTGACTCAAATTGCACAAGTACTTATGTTTATTTCATAACTAACTTAGAATTGTCTGGAAGATGGTAGATCAACAATTAAGGCTCATTTACATGATGACAGTACATTGGGAAAGTTGCAATTGCGAAAGCAACTCTCACAACAATGATCATCGTGTACACATGATAATCATAACATTTACATGACAATTCTCACGAGAGTTGTTTTCGCATACAAATCTTGCAATATACTATCACCGTGCAAATGAGCTAATTAGATATTCATGCTTGCAGTACCTCTGCATATGGGATCGCTGACCAATCAGGTAGGGTACCTGCCCAAGTCATTCTCAACATCGCGTGTTATGCGAATTCGTGTTAAATGAAACAAAGAACAAATGTAAAAAAATAGTGTTAGGTTCCAAAAACTAGTAACACCATAATATTGACTTTTAAAATTAAGAGTATAAGAATATTATATAAATAAAGCATTACATAATATTTAGAAGAAAACTCAGAACACACCTTTATTTAACAGGGAATAATATTAGATATTACTTAAAAATTGTTTTTTTCTTCATCACTGCTAACGATCAATATTATACAAGAGGGTTTTTTCTATTGTAACATATCCTCATTTGCTGATTCTTCCTAAGCAGGATTTCCGTGCTATACAGTTTTCAAAAAATCTGTTACGTTCCTTTACTTACGCCTTCGTGAGAGAGAAGTTTGTAAATAACCAATTCGAATTGCACAGAATGAAGATTACTCTAATCAATTACTGATAGCTACATGTACTATAAAGTGCTTAAAATTACAGAACACACAATTGGTTGGCATTTTTGTTGAAATAAAAGGCATAGTGAACAGATTTATGCCTCAATCATATACTATGAATAAAGTTGTAAATTCATAAAATTTTATTTTAAATTACACTTCTTGAATAACTACATATATATATTATTTAATTTCAGAATATGAAACACTACTTTTCACACCAAATAAAAAAATTTAACAACAAAACTTTCTGCAGCTTACATGATTCTTACCTAATTAGAGCATTTTGTTTCCTTCTTCCACGTGTTAACGGAACATCTCTTGTACTTGGTTCTGCAATGCTTATTTCTTCTCCCAATACATTACGCTTGCGTCGTTTCCTTGGAATTACTGGAAACTGTTGGATGTCGTCCTCATCAATTACTGAGTCAACATTTTCATTTTGTATAGCAGATGCAACATCGGTACCACTGGACCTTACATTCCTTGAAGTTTTGGAACGTTTTAAAACCACCGAGGATTTATTGGAAACATCTGTATCATCTAATCTGGAAAAATTCCTCACTTCTGTTGTAGATACATGAGTAGCATCAGTGTTATTATTTCCTGGATTTATAGGTTTTTTAAAAACACCCTCATTAATCGCACAGTCCGTATTTTCAGTTTCCAGTTGAGGCTTTCTTAAACCATCTTCATGAATCAAAGCAACAGTATTTATATTTTTTATACCTGTTGCATCAACTTCTTTTCTTGACTTTTTATTTTCATTTTTTGAAAATGCAGTAGATTCCTTAAAACAGTCATCATCCATTAAAGACACAGTGTTTACATTTTCTGTATCAGGTACATTATGAGGACCATTGATCTTTGTTTTCTTTGTATTCTTTGCTTCTTTCGTGGAAATTCCAGTTTGGTTTTTTAAACTGACATCGTTATTGCTAGTATTTACAAGTTCTATTTCACAGGCTTCATTAGTTATACTTAAATCTCCACTTCTCTTTTTTTTCACAATAGGTGTTTTAAAAATGTCATCCATTTGTGTGTGTGAGTCCTCATTTAAACTTTCAAATTCATTATCATTGATTGCGTTTTTCCTCTCAGAATTACATTTCGTAACATTACCTTTTGTAACATTTTTATGCGTTTTTAAACCGTCTTCATGAATTAAAGCAACAGTATTTGCATTTTCTGTTGATGTTATGTTAATTTCATTTCTTAACTTTTTCGACGTTTTTTTTTTAACTGCTGTGGGCTTTTTAAAACAATAGTCATCAATTAAACTATTGGAAACTACACTTTCTACATCAGAATCTCTGATCATTGTTTTCTTTGTGCTGTTGCCTTCTTGCAGTGAAATTCCTATTTGATTGTTTATATTGTCATCGTTTAAATCGCTAGCATTATTATTTTCTATTTCAGACGCTATATTGGACCCACTCCTTAAATCTCTGCGTTTCCTTTTTGGAATAGTAGTGCGCTTTTTGAAAATGTCTTTGTTCAACTGCGAGTCCTTGCTTGGACTTTCAAATTCGTTATCATTGATTGACTTTTTCCTGCCATTATTACATTTTCCAGTTTTGCCTTTTAAAACTGGTGTAGAGGTTTCTGAGCCATCTCTATGAATTAAAGCAACAGTACTTATATTATTTGTTGCAGTTGTATTAATTACATTCCTTAACTTTTTCGATGATTTATTTGAGATTGCTATGGGTTTTTTAAAACAATCACCATCAATTAGAGTATCGGTATTTATATTTTCATTATCAGAATCACAGGTTCTTTTTTGCTTTGTACTCTTGCCATCTTGAATTCTTAAACTACTATTTACATGGTCTGTTTCAAGGTCATTATGAAAGTCATTATTGGTTGTACTAATTAAATCTCTGTGGTTTGTTTTTAGAACAGCAGTAGGTTTTTTAAAAACGTCCTCATTAATTTCTGAGCCTTTTCCGGAACTTCCAAATTCATCATCATCACTATCATCATCAGGTTTGTTTTTAACCCTCTTATATTTATGTTTTACAGTACCTCTTTCTGAAATTGCTTTAGGTTTTTTGAATATGATTTTTTCTTTGTCTGGGTTTTTAGACGTTTTTTTTCCTTCGCGCTTTGTTTTTAGGTCAAGTTTGGAATTGGAATTTTTTGAAGCATTATCTATAAATATAAATGTAGATGAATTCAAAGCAAATAAAATTTGCATTATGTAACTATAAACTTACAATTGTCCAATTTTTCCAAAACTTCACTCTCATTTTGAAATTGAAATTTACCGTTAACGTAGATTCTTATTTTTCTCTCTCTAGTCGTTCTTCTACATATAGACGTACCAGTGCTCGCTAGAGAGCTTTCAATTAAACTTTCTACAAAGATATATAACAGATAAAATAATGCTTTTATAGAATAAACACCCTGATTATAATCTTAGCGCAAAAACTTAATAGATAACATAAAAAAAAAAACAAAAAAGTTAAGAGATATTTCAATTTTTCTTAATCGATGCGTAACACTCAACGAATGATAGGGTTGAACTTTATTGTTTCAACTTTGCTTCATTTGGTGAAATCTATTAAGGGTATTGTGTACTACGATTAGAGTCACCATGTATATTCCATATTTACACGGGTATAAAACGCATAATTTTACTTGTTTTGAGGTCTCTCTATTCATAATGTACCTTATATTTGATAGTGTCCCATATGTGTGTAAATAAAGTATATAGATATTATGTGCCTATATAAATATATGAAGATTTGTTTATAAATCATTATATAAGTACTTACCTGGTCTACAACTTGACTGAAGCACTTCGATAGTCTCTATCTTCTTATCATTTTCTGTAATCATAACAGTCGATTTTGGTGTAATAAACTGTTTATTTTTCTTAACACCTGTAACAAAAAAGATAACAATAAAATTGAAAATGGTAGAAATAAATAAATAAATGTACTTCGATAACAATAAAAATTTATGTATGTAGTGAACCCCAGCAAAATTCAATATTTAGGAAATTAAAGAAACCCGTATCGTTTATTCAGTGCCCACAAGAACCTGACACGGAAAAAAAAAATTGGAATGTATTAATTGTAACTACTGTTTATGACTTTCTATTTATTTTTCTCATTTATAGACCCGATTTAATATAATTGACTTTAGTCGTGGTGGATATTACATAAAAATTAGAGCATTTATTTTTTTAGCGTTTCATTGGCCAATTACCCTCATTTGAATAACTAACGTAAGAAAGTTCATAAACAATGCAATGGGTGATTTTTAAATTGAAATATGATCAACGTAAATAATGACAAACAATGAAAGAAAATACACATTGACCAGTATCTTGGTTATGTCTGTTCAAAAGAAGTGTTGAAATGAGAATAATGGGAAATTTTGTCCAAAGTTATACTTACTAGTACAATATCTTACATATATGAATAAAAAACTTACTTTTCTTGGTTGGTGAATAGCCTTTATTCCGTTTATTTTTAGATGCTTTCGATTCTAATTGAGAATTTGAAATCTTTTTACTGTTCTTTACATCATCAAGTTGAGAATTACAGTTTAGATGACCTGTTTTACAAAGGTTTTCAACTGGAATTTTATCCTCCTTAGAAATAATTACTTTCGGATTCATTATGTTTAATGGTAATAAATCAACTTTTCTGTTATCAAAAATCTCTTCGATAATATTATTTCTGATGTTACTTTCTCTGTTTCTTTGTGAATGTCCATCTTCCAAATTACTATTTTTCAGTTCATTTTCTTTATCACTAGTGTTTATATTTCCTTCACTATCAGGTGTACTATCTGTGCTAACTAATCTCTCACTTCTAGAAGTGGTTGAAGTTCTTATAGGATTATCTTTTGTGCAGAGAATGTTATTAGTTACTGCATTGTTCTCTGATTGTTTAGCTTTGGTAAAAGTGTTTGACTTACGCTCAGAAAGTACCTTCTTATTTGATAAATTCAATTTACCATTCAGAACTTTGTTATCAGGCACATTTTTTAAATCTGACGTATTTGTTGAATTTTCTGTACCAAATTTACTCCTTGATCGTCCATGTATAGAATGAGTTGAAATTTGTTTTTCAGAATGCATACTTTCTTGAAAATCATTTTGCAAGGGTTCACCATCTTCTCCATAACTTTTTGATTTTCTTAGAGAAAGGTTCATTTTCTCTGCCAAATTTTGAGACTGATTTGTTGGAAGTACAGGGGAATTGTATATTTCCATTAAACATCTATGAGAAAGATTACTATTAGTTTTATAATGCTTAGTTAAGTGTTTTTTAGAAGAGTTGTGATCATTTTTTGTAGGTTCTGCACAAATTTCTTCAACTATGGTTTCAGAAACATCCTTCACAGAATTAAAAAAATTCTTAGCATTTGAAGTTCTACTATTATGTTGTTTCATTGAAATTTCAAGTTCACCTTCGATGCTTTTATGCTGCCTTACTGACGCGCTCTCTGAAAGGAAATCAATTCTATTACTAATTGGTTCAATTTTATTTGATCTGTAGGTAAATATATTTTAGATTTAATACTTGAGTTTAGTATTACAGTAAACTCGCAATTATCCGCGAGTAGATTATCCGTGTCTTCCTATAAAACTAATTTTTTTCGTTTTTGAAGATTCCACTCTGGTTTACGTACTACTCATAATTGACCCTTTAGGTCTGCACATACATATAAATAGATTCTGTTAACTTGGTGTCAAGATCGCTTGTTAATTTTAGTTTGCATGTTTAGGTTGTAAAATAATAAATGTATAAACCTCCTTCTATTGAAAATAAGCAGTTTTTATGTGGATTTTGCTATTTAGTGTATTATCTGCGAATTTAAATTATCCTCGCTTGCCACGCCACCCAACTTCATGGATAATTGGGAGTTTACTGAAATAATTTTTGGATTACTTAAATTTTACTAATAACTTACTTGTCGTTTCAAAATCTAATGATTTTGAACTTTTGTGTGTTAAACTTTGGGAACTTTGTTTTTCTGGTTTTTTCACTACACTACTTTCTTTTGTTCTGGAATATTCATTAACTAATGACTGCTGAGACTTAGACACATCCTTGCTGCTTCTTTTCGACGATGGATATATTTTAGTTAACAACTTATCTACCTTATGCATATCTTCCAATGGCATTGAGCTTACACAAGGGTTCTCATCTGGTGTGGTATTTTGAGATTTATTAATTAAAGATTTTTTTAACAGGCATGTTTTTTCAGTTGTCTTCTCATGAGGCATCTCAGTCAAATTACCATTTTGAAGTGGTGTAGTATTTTGAGATTTATTAATTAAAGATTTTTTTATCAGATATGATTTCTCAGTTGTCTTTTCATGGGGTATTTCAATCAAATTGCCATTTTGAGGCGGTGTTGTATTTTGAGATTTATTTACTAACTTTTCAAATTGGGATGACCTTTTACTGCTCTTTTCGGGTTCCAGGGTATTTTTAGACGATCTCGACTGTAACTTTTCTGATGCTGAAATCTTTTTTAATTCAACATTACGAATTGATGGTGATTCATTTACGTTTGATTCTTCATGTTGTTTGTTCTTACTTTTCTCACTGAAGATAGTCATGTGATTTTTAGTGTCATCCCAGAAATCGTCTATCTCCAACTAAGAGATTGCGGATAGTAAATAAGAAATTTTTGAAAAGCAGTATTATAATAAATAGTATATACGGTAAAACCTGTTTTTTCACGAATTATTTTTACACGATTTTAAAATAACATGGTTTAGAAATTCTTCAAATATGATACCATTACGATTGATAACTGAATTTCTTGTTTAGAATAATGAAATTTTAATGTTCCTGAAAACTAGTGATTTATATACGATTTTTTTACATGTTATTATGTAATGCAGTATTTGGTTTAGGGTTTATTCAATTTTTTCCAGGCCTATATTTTGCCTACATTACCATATCCTTGCATTTATAAAATCAAATATGCAAATAAAATTAATAACGTAATATCGTATTACCTGTTGATGGTATTAATTGTACTTTTTTCTCCATAAGTGACGTGTATAGTTGTACACGATTCTTTAGGAACCAATGGATCGTGTAAAAACAAGTTTAACAGTATTGCAACTCATTCCAGTAATTGTTTATGACTTACCTGGGTTACGGTGTTTTTCCCTTTAGCCTCTTTAGTTTTTGTATTACGCAGTGCAGATTGAGTAGTAGTACTGGGACCTTGATTTTGCAGTGTTGAAGAGAGTTTCTGCTTTGGACTGCCTTTATGAAGAATGGGAGATATGTCAAGTGGTTTATCTCTTGATCTTCTGGCATTGTGAAATGGGGTACTACAAGGCTAAAATGAAATTTTTAAAATACAATCGACATAATTATAACATCGTTTGAATACAATCTACAGCTCTTTAACATCAGTTGGATAACTGGTTTTTCACCATGATAACCCCCCTGCTCACAGAGTCTTGTCAGAGCACTAATTTCTAGCCAAAATAGGACTGACGTCTTTGTGCCTTATGTCAGCTATTTACCCCTACAACTTCTTATTTGATGTAGGGTTAATTTAGATCCTTGTTTACAGTTTTTGTTTTAATCGACACGAGGTGTTTCTAACGCAACTCTGTTCTCCACTTTCGTCGGTGCCCAATAAAAAGCGGAGTTGCAATCGAAACACGTCGTGCTGATTAAAACAAAAACTGCAAACAAGGATCTAGTCTTTAAATTAGTCCTACATCAAAACTACCCTGTTGGGTCCCATGTCCTTCTTATTTCTCCGAATGAAAAAAGACAAGAATGGAAAGTTTTTTGTCAACATTGCTGACTGTGCCGCTGAAATTTAGAGTATTTATTTCTTTTAGGACGTAGGTGGCCACTAAGGACCAATTTTCTGCAATTCGCCAGTTAAAAGGGCAAAAAGACAAAACGTTGTCAATATTTGACAGACCTAAGTAAATTTTAACAAATATTTTCTGGTTTGTGTAGGCAATTGTTTATGCATAGCATAGTGGTTCTCAACCTTTTCTTTTTGTCGAATGCTGACTTCTGAAGAGCCCTACAAAATCCCACCTTAACAAGGCTTAGTTTTTTCTTTGTTCGACCGTTAAGTACCTTAATCCACGATGCTTAGAAATTGATAAGAATCTGCCCCAGAGGGGGGGGGGGGGCTGAATATATATTTTTTTTATATTTTAATACTTTCAGTCGTCGCATTGTCAAAAAGTTTTCACTTCCCTCTCAGGATGTCTAGGGTATCAAAACACAACCATTCCGATATCTAAAACCCGTCTTCGATGAGACCAAAATGGGAGCAAACATTTTTTAGGCACTTATCATTGTTTCTTCAATTTGCAGACATAGCATGAGCATGACATTTTTCAGTTCATTCGGTTCTTCGGGGAAACGTAACTCTAATTACACTGAGGGATCCAAAACGGGAATTAGAAATTATTTAGATGTCAGATTGAGATGAAAGCTGTGTCTTCAAGTTTTTGAAATCCGTTCCCCAGGAACTAATGCAGGAAGGGGGGAAATGAAGAAGCGAAACCGCAGAAATTTGATTACAAAATGCAGTGACAAGCGTTTGTGCTTATGAGGCGACTGCAAATTTTTGATAAATATTTATTGGTTTTTGAATGTTTTATTTCCCCAACTTTAATACACGTTTTTCTTATTTCCTGCTCTTAAAACAAAGTACTGAAAAAAACTGTTGTAACTATGAGAATATTTTTATACGTTTTTTCTTTGGAAATTGTTTAAAAAAATACACTGCACATATTAAGATACGTCAAGGTCAAATACACTTTTTTTATAACGATTCCAAGAAGGCAAAATCGCAACTACTTTATTATTGGCTAGAAGAAGGAGTCAACCAATTTCATCCTCAACGTATGTAACCGGTACCTTAGTAGTATTTCAAGAACGATATGTTATATGTGATAGCGCTAAGCCTGCAAAAAGAAGAAACAGTAAGAATATTTTTTATGTAGTTTACGATTCCGCTCTAAGCCAGATGCCACGGAACTTCTCTATTTTATGATATCAATTTAAACTTTTCCTCTCCTTTTATAAATTTCTAACCTATTTAAAGAACAGGTACATTTTCTATATTTTCCTTCTAACTATATCTTCACCTCTCTTCCGCTATCTTTATCTACTTCTCCAAGTCACTCCTATTAAAGAGTTTTAACACTTCTAATCTGTTAACGTTTTCTATCAGGTGTATAAATTTAGGTTAAATGTCAAGTTTACACTTTTACAAGGGAATGGGCACATTCAGTATGTACTATAATGTATGTGTACTAAATGCATATTAAAAAAGTATTTATAAACGATTTAGCTTAGCAAAGTTTCATGGCTGTAAAAAAGGGACGGAACAAAAAGGAATGAAAAAGGAAGGGACAGGATTGGACGAGAAGAGAAAGGACGCTAAGGGAGGGAACAGAAGGGAATGGGACGGAACAGAAAAGAAACAGAGAGGTAGTTTAGAGGAGAAAATTTAATGTGTAATATATTTGATGAACTGTTACACCTATTCTTCTTTTTCTAAGTATGTCTTCATCTCTTTTCCACTCTCATTTACTTTTTACACTCATACCTATCAAAAAGTTTATGCACTTCTAACCTGTTCGAAGAATGGGTACGTTCTCTATATGCCATGTATAGTGGAATATTGCAGATCGCGGCGACAGACCGCGTCCTGTGTACCCGAGGCCTAAGGACTATCAATAAATGTTTTATGTGATAGTACTCACCAAGCCGTAAGTCGTGCCATGAGGAGTATCATTACTATCATCAGCTTCTCCCTGAATGACAAAAGATTTCTTATTTTGAATTTCCTCATTCAATGCTTTAAAATCAAAACATCTTTGAATAAGTGATTTTCTTGGTCGGGGTTCATGTCTTACAGCCGCAGGATCAAACTAAAACAAAATAAAAAAATTAAATTACAGAAATAAGTAGTATAACAATAAGTATATCTGTTATAATTAAAATAGGTACTTTTTTATGAAACAATTATTCAGCATTCGGATAATAATTCCATCCATGAAGAAATAATAAAGCGATCCTTGCCTCACACGATCATCTTCAGGCACAAAGTTTTAAAATCTATACAAAAATAAAAACTGGTCGATGCGCAGCATCATTATAAAACGCATTAATATAAACTAGGAATAACAATGAAAACGGCAACAAAGGACTAACAATTTAAAACTTAAATTAAATTCAATCTAGAAGCACGTGCCCTCGAGAAACGTCTTATGTCCACAAGGATCGCTTTATTATTTCTTCCTTAATTCAAGCCTTATTTAGGTTCCTGCCTGATTATTAATACCATCCATCTTGATATACACGTTACAATTTTTAACATTGTTGTTTAGTTGTAGAGGACATATTAAGATGAAAATAATTGTTATACAAAGGTAGTAGTGTAGTTTTGAACAAATTTCTGATAAAAAAAATACATCATTCACTTTTGCTGTAAAAATATTTTTATTGAACTCATTAGTAACAACCAAATAGAATCTTAACAATTTATCTGTATAGGTGTACTTTAACATATTAAGTAATGAAAGAAAATGTAAGATTTAATCTAGATAAACCAATTTCATCAGTACCTATATAAAATATAAATATTAGCTAATAATAACATCTGATGTAACAGCTAAGAGATTCATATCTATCCCTTGAAATATAATGTGCATTAGTGGTTGAGCGTACAAATCAAGAACAGAATATTGTGAGACACCAAAAGTAAGTTTAAATTAGCGCTAATTGAATATTTCAACTCTTAGTTTTATTTGCTAATTAAGCTTAATCTTTGTCGATTCTAATAACATTTTGTGACTAAATATAAATGACATCAATGTTTAGGAGAGATATTAAATTTGTATATACCACAAACAAATATAACCAGACATTTTTTACAAAATATCTGATCTATTATAGATTAGTCATAATACTCCCTCTTAAGTCTATTAAGTAGAATACAAACTTATTTTTCATGCAATTTGCAATGTTTAAAGAATGTTCACTGCTGCGCCAGAATTAAATTAATTTAATGTTTAGTTTTCTCACATAAAAAAAATTCTCTGATGAAGCGGCACCGGATAAGAGGGAGTCTACTGTATATCACATTCGAACCTAAGCAATATGGATTTCTCTCACTATTTTTGTAATTGAAGTGTTGTAATTCAAAACGTTCTAAATATTCTTGTTATAAATTTTTTAACATAAAAAATTAATGTCCCATTTGAGGTTTACTAGATTTTTTTATTAATTAAGATGTGTTCAACCATAGTTTCTAAAATAAATACGTGTTACTCTTCTTGGAAAATACTTATCAAAGTTTAACATTTCTTTTTAAAGATGAACGAAAAATCCGAAAATTTTCCTTCTGACGGTAAATCAGTCTCAAAAGGTAGAACTCTTCAATCGTTGGTTACAACTTTACATGTAATTAGTAAACCATTTGGAATGGCACCATATCAATTACCATCATCATCCAAAAAATTAAAAAATCAAGACGTAACAGAAAATATACAAGCATCATGGGGTATTCTAGCTGATACTATTAGTTTGTTTGATTTGTTAATAGTTACAAGTAAGTATAAATTTAAGAAAAAATCATAAAAAACTTCCAAAATATCCCTTTATATAAATAGGTGTATCAACTATTATCTTGGGGTCCTTTGCATATTTTTCATCAGAAAACTTTAATGAACCTAATGGGCCAACTACAGGGCAAATTCTTCTTGAAGTGACAAACAGTTGGCGTATGATAAGCGCTGTTGTAACAGCCTGGTCATTTGTAGCCCGTAGAGGGAGATTATCGTCTGCTTTTAGTAAATTGTGGGACGTTGATATAAAAATGGTAGCATTAGGAGGCAACCCACATTATGGTTACTACAGCTTCGCCTGCCTGTTTTTCTTTGGAGGTGCTTTATGCTGCAGAATTGCTTTAACAATTAAGGAAGCTATTGAGCATGTTGAACTACATAAAATCAAATTTATTGTGTTAGACCTCTTGTCCGATGGCGTTCAATTTATAATACATTTTCTGGTACTACTACAATTTAACTTATATGTTGTGGTAAGTGAAATCTAACCTTTGTTTTGGAACAAATCATTTACGTCATTATTTTATAATTAGATTATGTATAGCCGCTTTGGATTTGTCAACCGATGTGTTGAAAGTTTGAGAGGTGACAAAAATCCAAATGTAAATATTTCAAAAAAACCAGTCAGCGGTCCATACCGCTCTAAACCTTCTGAAGTAATGGGAGCAGTTTGTGACATGTATGAAAGCTTATGCTATGGAGGAGAACACATGAACGCAGTTTGCACAGTGCCCCTATTCACATTGGTTATAATCAATTTTACAGAAATTTTACTTCTTGCTTACTTGTACTTGTTTGAAAAATCCAGCTTTGAAGAGAAGAGGATTAGTTGGACTACATGTTACATTGCATTTATGTTTATTACTCTTTTAACTACTGGAATGGTAAAAAGCGAAGTAAGAAATATACATGTAAAATAAGCATCATACATTTGGCTTATGATCCACCCGAAATATGGATTTTAATCATTTTCATTTCATTTTAGATACAATCAGTTACGAGACATTTGGCAGAATCTGATATCTGCTATGCAAATCAAGAGATGTCATCGGCAGTAAGTGAACTTCAACTTAAAATGTTCTACAGAATTTATAATAATTAATTTTCAGAGAAATACATTTTTACTGCAAACACTGCAGCACACCGTCGATTTTTCTGCATGTGGATTTTTCCCAGTTACTGTGTCTGCTTTCTTAGGGGTCAGTATTATCCCAATTTAAAATTTATATTCCCAACTTATTGTGATTTTCCTATTTTACAGCAAGTGGGAGTGTGCATCTCACTCTTACTTTTCATGTTTCAACTAGCAAATACTAACTAAGCTATGATACTGATTTCACATTGAGTGATTAATTTATAAAAAAAGAATTTAAGTTAACACTGATTTTATACAGCTTAAGGAATTCAATTAGTGTGAACAAGTAAATAAAATACGTAGGTGTAGCAGTTTTGCATATAACACAAGAACCCACATTATGTGAGCTTTGATTTTTTCAGCATGATATACACCATATGTATAACAATAAATAATTTGATAGTTGCATTTTTTGCTTTTTCAAAACAAAACATTTATTTAAGTTAACCCACTACCCTGTATCATCAGGTATAGTTTCAGAATACATATATCAAGGATACATGTACACAATAAATGAAATGTTAAAATACGTTCTAACTACAATTATAGACATGTACGGAAAGTCTTTTGACGACAATGCTGACGTGAAGGAAAATCAACAAGAATACAAAACTACTGTCACTAAAAAATTCACACAAGCCGAACGAAATCTTTTTTAGCGACCATACTTGGCTAAGTCAAGAATGATAGTTCTAAAAGCTTTTGGGTACCCTCTCGTAGAGCAAATGCAAGCTGCTATCGCGTTTAGAATGTGTTCTAATGTTTCATTAATTTTGTACATGACCGTACATGTATATACATATATAGAATAACTTTACCAAATTACTGTAGTTCTTTGCCTTCAAAAATCAGAGAAGATATTTAAAGTATAAATAATTTAAAAATTTCATTTAAACACTAACACTTAATTTTCTTAAGATATAGATACACAAATATGAAAATCATAATTGTTGTTAATTATCGCAAAAAATTTCTTCTCATGAGTATTAAAGTCCAAAATAATACTGGTTGTTCTAACGAATTTGTGACATAAAAACTGTCGCTTCTTTAGCGCGTCTTTGCCACCTCTTTGAAGATCAAGCATTTGGATACTATTTCAGATTCAAAAGAAAAATTATTCAGATATGTAAAATGTATGAAATAATAGGTTTCTTTTGTGGCTTGTCAAAATTTTTCCCGATGTGAAAAAGTTCGTTTTGCACAGAACCTCCTCATGTATTTAATAATCAAATAAACATTCTACTACGTGCACAGTATAATTATACTCCTCGATACTGTGCTAAACGGGTATTAAAGTTTGACAAAAAGTCACGAAAAATTTCATAAACTGTTTGAATTATGCCATATAACCCACGAGGGAGATTTTAATAATCGATTTCATTTAAAAAATTGGAAGAGAGAAACCGGAAAACAAATAATAGAATGAAGCTCAAAACGACGCGGGCGAGAACAGCACATGTGACAGGTTTCGCAAAAAATAGAACTCCGAAATCTATTAATTTGTTCGTACATATCCTTTCAATTTTTTTCAGCCTTTTTATCAATACAGTAATATAAAAATAACTTACTCTGAGAGGTCTAAAATGTATTTCACTATCCGAACTCGAATAGGACGTAGAGGAATCAAAAATTTTTGAAGAAGTTGAAACCCTAAAATAACAAAGTACTTATAATTTTTAAAACACTTCAAACATAACCATTATTTTTAATATAACAATAGATATAACACACGTCTATCATGATTTGCTACTTATATGAATACATTATTATTTACCTCTTTTTGGACATTATATAAAACATAAATTAATAATAATTTTCACCATAATACTATATTCTCCAAACACTCTTGCACTCAACTATCAACGGAAAAATTCAAATTGAATGTTGTAACGACGCAAACTTCACATTACCCATTGAGTGACAGATATAAGTATTAATCGGTATTAAACAAGCTCATACGAGATGGCGCTAACAACTACAGTTGTAATAAAAGTTGAAGCTTGGTTTACACGTTCAAACGTTTAGCGTTGACAAAAGTAAAGTACAAGATAAACTACATAATAAAAAGTAATTTTTATTTCAAACTTATTAAAATTTCAGTCACATTGGTTGAATAAAGATGTTTTCACACGTGTCCTACATAGAACCGACATTTTACTTTCCGTCTCTTTTCTAACCGATCTTGTTACCATTATCTGTCGCAGTCAAATCCAAACAGTCGGGACCTAAACTGCGACAGGTGAATGAAACAAAATTGATTTGAAAACAGGCGAAATTTAAAGGTCTTTTCCAACAAGACGAATTGATAGTTCTAGAATCATTTAGGGCGGTATTATAAAAGCCAGTTCACCGACGGTTGAATTCAACCTACTTTTAACAATTTTGATTGGGTAGAATTTGAAATAATTTGAAATTCTATCCAATCAGAATTGTCGTTTCTGTTTCAAACGTCGGTTGAATTCAACTGGTTTTTATAAGGTCTTTTCCAACAACACGAATTGATAGTTCTAGAATCGTTTAATGTACTGCAGAGGGTCGGCCCATTCTAAAATTTTCGTGGCAATGCGATAATTCTGTATACATGAATGTCTGGTTGCCTACATTTTGATCCTTAGCCGACCCTGTACCTGATTCTTATAACTATCAACTAGAGTTGTTCGAAAGAACCTGAAAA
>JAWQRP010000376.1:0-29899 GCA_033557875.1 Quadriops clusia
GGGAATGGGAAGAAATATCAATCAATTACAAACTAGGAAATTTCAAATTTTCATCACTTGTAAATTAACCACTGTAACTTTTTAATAAAAATCGAAATGTTGGGATTGCAATGGGAATGAGAACGGGAAGGAAAATAAAGTAAATTAAAATTGAAATAAGTCCTCTTTCGGATAGACGGAAAAATTATTATCGCTATTACCTTGCATTGAGAAAATTCAATCGTTTTTTCTTTATATTTATAATTCGTGTTACCTTGTATTGGATAGCGGACCTATACAAAGAAAAATCGATTGAATTTTCTCAAAATATAATGCAAGGTAATAACGATAATAATTTTTCCGTCTAACCAAAAGAGGACCAGTCAATGCATTAGATACTCTTGCAATTATGGTTGCCTACACCCAACTAAACATAGACGCATAGCGCTAACTGTCTTTATTATTCTGACCGGAACTGTACTACAAATATTAAAATTTCATATTTTAACACTCCTGAAGAAGTTTTAATGAATAAAATCGATACTTTGAGCAGCATATAATCTAATATTTTATATTAATGAAACCTACCTCAAGTGAAGAAATTTATTTTGAAGCATTTTTGCACTGTAATATATTTTCCAAGATTACAAGCAAGGACCCTTATTAAACACGATACTTTCCAATTAAAGCCTTCCGTCGCCCTATAACCTCGCAACCCTTTTTTCTTAATTATGCTTCTTTGCGCTCAAGTATAATTTGGGAACTTGCTGGGGCAAACATCAAAGCAAATATATTAATTTTAATTGGCAGGACGGTTCAAAGCACATTTATTTATTTTAAAATAAGACCACCAAATGTAATGCTACATAGTGCATAGCGCCCGCTACAAAGCTTTGATCACATGCTATCGAGCATAAGCTATCGATTTCCCATCATCACGTAGCATCGGATAGGTTTGGGTAACTAAGAATATCCGATGTTTACTCGAATGTTACTAATTTAATTTAATTAATCAAGTTTGCTTCTGTTGATGATACGTTCAGTTATATATAAACAACCCCACTCGAACAAGTAAACTACCATAGATAGGGTTAATACTAAGAATATTTATGTGTGCAGTTGGTAGGTAGGTAGTACCCACAAGCTTCTAGCAGCATACATATTAATCGCAGCATGTATATTTAAAGGCTTCCTTTGAATAGCGCTCCCTGAAAAACAGTGCCCTGGATTGTCTTTACGCTCTGCGGAATTCTGAAACAGAAAGAAAAACTTATGAATAACTTATTTTTGTTTACTTTCCATTAAACGTAAGTCGGAAGTGCATTTAAAGCTGTTCTCTTGAACTAACAACCCTCAGTCGATACTTGCTCCGTTCTCGTACTTTTCGTATTTTGATTCGTTCCTCGCCATAAAGAGAAGTTATTTTTATAGAAATTGCCTCGCCGCTATTTTCTTACAAATGAAACCGCGCTGGATGCCGTAATGGCCTTCTCAACTCACGAACCTCGGCCCAGACCGCTTTTATCGGACCCCACAATTCGAGTTAAATCAATTAGAAACCTTTATCTTTAATCATTATATTAAGGGGGAAAGTATATTAATAAATTAGAAAAAAAATGGTTGTATCGAGTTGATTTTCAAAAATGAAATTTACTTTTGTTACACACGCAATAGTATTATTGTATGTACATTTAAAATAAAGTGTAGGTAAGACAACACCCGTAAGTTTGGTTGCCTATACAATTTTTAAGAGGTTATTTGACCTTGGTAGGGTGGAGACGTCATTAGGCTAAACAACTTTGAACAAAAATACGATAAATATGCAGAAGTTCGGTTATTTGGTGAACGACTCGATTTATTAAACTGGTCGACGAGGCTTTAGCATTTAAGATAAATAAGTAAATACACACAATTAATACTATAAGAGCTATAACCTCAAAGGTAAATAAATATATCATTTTATGTGACAGATACGCGTTGATTAAACTGGTTAGTGGTCATTAGGTCACCGGTTCCCGAAAACAAATGATTAAAAATTGTAGAGTAAAACATAGTTTGTTAATCTGGACGCTAATGATACTCTTTTAAAAGACAAGACAATGCATGAAAAGGATTTTATAAATGGGGTTTTTATGATTTCAAACTCCCATTAAGGACAAGAGAACATGCACTTTGCAATTCAAATAAAAACCAATCAAGAACGACGAAAGTTAGTAAATATTTCTAAGTATAAAATACATAATAAAGAACCTTAGCACAAGTTAAAGATTTTATGGTGGATATTTCTTGGGAATAAGTCCAAAAAAGAAGTTTTTGTTTCAATAAAAATCTTTATTTAATAGGGAGGCTGACGAGTTTCGTGGTGACATGCCACTTCATCAGAGCCTTCGCATATTTCAAAAATTAAATTAATACAGCTGCAAACAAGAAACATGATAAAAATTCAAACTTTTAAATATTCTTTGGTATACAAGAAACGTGGTTATAGGTTATAGGTGTACTTATATTCTAAACAAGAAATTTAATAATTAATTTATAATACCATTTTAAAACTAAAGTAACACTACATTGTAAAATTACTTTGTTTACTACATTTTAACTTTCAAATTTGTAGATGACTTTGGATTTAAAATTATTCTATTAATTTAAATGAATTGTTGACTGCGCGAGGAGAAATATTAAGGTAACAAACGTAGCCGGTAGGTGTCGTACTGTTAGGGAATGTATTTAGAATGTCAAAGAGGAAGGCGGCAATTTTGAAAATTGGATCGGTTTGAATCATTTAATTATGAAAACAAAAATGACAACTTTTTTTAATTAATAACGGTAGTATATAAATGGCTCAGTCCTTCAATGTCTTCTCTGTGATTTATTGAGGTGTTCTCATGTTTTTTAATATGTATCATTTCTAACGTTTCTTTGGGTTTGTCAAATGTTAGAAATGCTACATATTTAAAAACATGAGAACACCTCAATAAATGACAGACGAGACATTGAAGGACTGAGCCATTTATATACTACCGTTATTAATTAAAAAAGTCGTCATTTTTATTTTTGTTTTCATGAATAAATGAATTAAACCAATTCAATTTTCAAAAAAGTGGCATGTCACCACGAAACGCGTCAGCCCCCCTGTTAAATAAAGATTTTTATTGAAACATAAACTTCTTTTTTGGACTTATTCCCAAGAAATAACCACCATAAAATTGTTAGTAGTCCAAAAATAAACACAACAAGTTAAAGATATTTCAGGTTAATTAGAGAAAGTCCCTTTTGTTTTATCACAGTTTCTGAAATAAATCATCGAGAAGATTGTCTCATTCATATTTTGAAAATATTTATGTATCTACGTTCGTTAAGAAGCATTTTAGCATATCAAACGTTAATGCGAACATGTAAAGAGGATTTTCTAGAAGCAAGTTAGTCTTCACAGATAAAATGCCTCTATAAGAGAAAGGACACTTATGCCCGGTTGCACCAAACGAGACTTAAGTTCTAGTCGGGACTTCAACCCAGAAGTCTGTTATACACGAGCTAAGTATTGCTTAGATCTTTAATGGGCGCTATGGAAATAGGGTAGTCATTTGGCTCGTGTAAGACGGGTTTCTGGATTTAAGTCCCGACTTATAGTTGGTGCAACCGGGCATTAATGCGAAGTTAATTGTACTATTTAATTTGAAAAACAACTGTAACGATCATTCTGATTGTTTAGTTTTATTATTTAAAAAATAGCGGAATAAAATGAACAACTATTAAATATTTGTAATAATGGGTAGGTATAATAATTGTATGTATATGTTACGGTCAAAGTAATAAATGCGGTTAATATTAATAATTACCGGTTAGTATTAATAATAACCGCAAAAATTGGTTAATGTAATAAATAACGAGAGAATAATCACTTCTACCGGTTATTATTAATAATTTACTAACGCATTTGGTAAAAGTAATAAATATCAAATAAAAAAAATATGTAAAAATACGGAGTTAATAGATTTTCATTTACACATCTTAATAAATATCTTGTACTGTTCGGCACTCTTATTTATTGTTTGTCAGTAACTATTAAAATTCTTTGTAGGTACACCTACGTGGATACTCTTCAGTTTTTTAAAAACTAAAATTTTTGGAATAAAATATTCTATTACTGTTTTAAATGTTCACTTTTAATATTCATACAATTTTATGCTTAAATCATTTAGGAATCATTTTCTGCATCCTGAAGTTTTTATCTTAAAAACATGATAATAAAGACCTCAACAACTTCTTGCGGTGGTGATAAAACTCGCTGTCCACATATTTTTGTTTGGGTTTAAAAGACGATAAACCAGATGAATTTGGACGATAAACCAGATGAATTTGGACAATGAGACATACATGTAAATCCCATGTTGGTCTCCTTCAAATAATGAATTTGTTGGACTTGCTGCATGAGGTTGTCAACGTCAAATTTTACGAATATAATGATAACACACTTCAATAGTGCCATTTGGTGGTCGTTTGTAAAAAGACAGCCTTCCAATAAAATCATACATTAAAGTAAAAAACAAATGAGTTAAACTACGTTTATAAAAATATTAAAATAGAATCTTATAATCAAAACTAATTTATTATTTTTGCATGATTGAGTTTTATGATATCTCGTATTACAAAAAAATTAAATTTTTTACATTTTTACATTAACCCTCTGTGTTGGTTAGTATTAATAATTACCGGTAATTATTAATAATTTTCAATTAATCACATTGACCGTAACATATATATTTTTATTTCGACGTTTCGTTATACAATAATAACTTCTTCAGGAGATTTAGCAGGAGATAAATTTGAAATTTCCTATTTGACATAATATTTTATGAAATTTCTTCTTATTTTAAATTAACAAAACAAAAAATAAGCTTCACTTAAAATAATAAAAATAAGAAAATGAAGGTTATTTAGTTCTAAAGAATCTTCATTTTCTTACCCTTACCATTCTAAGTGAAACCCATTTTTTGTTTTGTTAATTCAAAATAAGAAGAAATTTCATAAAATACTATGTCAAATAGGAAATTTCAAATTTATCCCCAAATCTCCTGAAGAAGTTATTATTGTATAACGAAACGTCGAAATAAAAATATATACACATAATAAGACCCAATAAATATAAAATGAACAACTTACAATATAAGTACATACCTATTTATAAATCAATCTTTAAAGAATAAAGCCCTAGTTGCTATTAGTCGATTTTATGCATAAATGGGATGTAATGTTTAAAAATTTTCTTCGATCAACCATTCTAGAGAAGAATAATGTTATCACATAACAAGACACAAGATATGAAATCACTACATACATATATACATATTAAGTTAGGCAATATCAATATTAACCGTGCTAATAAAAGTGTATCCACCGAACTCAGTCTCCCCAACGCAGCGGCAACGTGCAATACGTATACCATATGGTGGGAAAACAAAGGGGAGCATTTAGTAACGTTCAATAAAAGAGGAAAGAGAGAAAAGCCTTCGTCCAGAGCATCGATGCAATTTTTATTATGCAAATATTGATTGAAACGTGGACTCGATGTAGCGACGAGCTTAAAACCATCTGTCAGGCCGTGACGCAAAACTAAAGCAGTCCGTCGCGGTCGTGAAAAGTGCCCGCCGCACTTGATGTATACGTAAGTATTTTACTGCCAGTTATTTTTATATATAAGGCAGCAGGAATAAATAACCGGCAGTTAATTAACTGCATTCTGCCGTAATAATTTACCTTTTTCCCCATACACTCTCATAGTTAACAGTTATTTACGAACAATCGTTGCAACATCTTTCGATTATAAATCAACTTTACGGCCGTTCTAGGAATTTTCTTCGCATATGTAAAAAGCGAACAATCGCCACTATCAGACCAGTTTTGCGCTGGAAAAACTGGCGGGCTTACGTGCATACGAGGAGGCTTTTGTCGGTTGTAAAGATTGCAATTTATTCCGCGCCAAGAAAAACAAGAAACCACAATGGCCGTGGGCTATGTGGAGATTAATAAATTTTAATTAAAATGTTTAACGTTCGGAAATGTGTCGAGCTGTCGGCAACGGAGGACGGGGAGCGAGGTGGCGGCTTTTCAAGAACACGCGTTTTTCCGATGCCAAGGGGGAGAGAGACTGGCGTCCAGAAGACGTCAAGAGGAGGGTCTATTGTTAACAACGTAAAACTCGCCTCGGAAAAGAACTTTTACATAAAGGTCTCATATAATGAGTGCAAAGCAGTTTAAAGTAATCTCGATTGTCGTCCCCGGGGCTTTTATTACTTAAACGTCAAGAACGACGAGGACAACTTCATCCACTCTGGAAATACTGAAATATGTACAAAAGAAGCAGGTTGCCTTTGAGCGACGAGCCATCGCATCGTGGAAATGAAAGGACTTTATGCATTGATTGCGGCTCGTCGGCGGAACGCGAAACTTGAGTAACGCCGCTGATATCAGTAATACAAATGAATGGTCGAATAAATGCGACCAGGAAGGCCTACGTAATGCGCAATATATGAAGGCTTTTAACGGCCATCTAGCAGTCTCTCCGGTCCATGAGTCTCCATTAGCGCGGCGGCCCGACGATTTTCCGCTCCTGGGGAAAAAAGAGCCCTCGTACACAGTCCACGTATCTAATTATCGCCAGGGCCATGCACGGAGAAGAAACATGTAGAGTTGGCTCTGGGAATACTGAATAGTTGACGTTCGACCAGAACAGAAGAGAGTAGAAAGCCTTGTCTTTGGGTCTACACGGAACAGATTTTGTTTCCGCCATCGCCATCGCGGAATGCCTTGGCACCAGCCAACGCATCGCTTCCTAGATCTCCGGCGTGGAGTATCAAGGCAAGCCGAGGATAGACTCTATTACAAGTTTGGCAATATTACTTTGCAGTCTGGCGAAGACGTGGAGCCAATCGACTGGAAAAGAGCATCGATTAGCCCGTAATTAAAGCCGGGGCCTCAGCGCTACATTACCTCGAGCAGTATAACTAACTTTAAACTATATTCTTGCCCTGTTCTAAACTAACCGAGTTAGTGCATATTGGACGCCCGCAAAGTTGCAGATTTGGCTTTTTCTAATTTCTTGCGGATCAAAACGCTTTGGATATATTTTGATTTTCTTTAAATCCTTGAGCTCCTTTAAAAAATAAAAATAACTTTAAACTTCATAATACTTCGTAGTCAAATTCTAGTCTAAATGTTTCCTCTGTCGATTCAAAAAGTTAGGTACTGCTCGACCAACTCTCACATGTAATACAAATTAGTGCTGTAGCACAGATGATCAGAATAGCGACATCAAAGAAAGCAGAGAAAAATCGAATATTTTTCCAGGTTAAAATCTAGGTTATCATTAATTAATAATTAATCATTAGATCACAAAATATCTGCAATGGACAATACGAGTTAGAGTATACACATAAGATGCATACACGTATAGGCAACCAACAAGTTAAAAATTTGAGGTTACAGGCATACATCGCTTAGTACGGATTTAATTAGTACTTCAAGATTTCCCCCGTTTATTAATTTACAGTACAATGCATGTACAGAATTCAAGATTAGTACTTTGTTCAGTTATAATGAGTGGAAAAAAAGGAACGGAATTAGTACGTCTAGATTCTAAACTTTAAATGATGAACTTTATATTATTCGCAAACACAAAGATGTTACAAATTTCGCTTTAATTGCTAAGTATAAGTCCATTACTGAGTCACTTATAAGTCAAATTGTAAAAGACGATAGTAAGTATCGAAAATTAGAGAGAACCGTAGTTTTAACAAATATATATTTTAAATTTGTATTATTATATCAAAAAAGACACTAATAAATTACTCAAAAACTCGAAAAAATATGAAATAAAAATAATAAAATGTACCTATATTTAGTAGAATTAGTTATTGGGGCATCTGTCTTGTTCGCTTCGCTCACAAACGCTCGCGCCTTCGGCGCTCACTTTTAATGCACTAAACTGGAGTGAGATAATTAAAGAAATTATGCATTACAAAATTATTTTAAATTAAAATCAATTGGACTTAAAATCATTTTGAATTAATATTATTTTAAACATTTATTACTATACGAAAAATAGGCACAATTAAATTAAGTTAATAAATTAAAGAGATCCTTGTTTAGAATTATTTATTACAATTAAATTACTAAAAAATTCGTAAACCTATGAAATAAAAATACTAAAATGTTTATTTACAACAATTAAATATTGGGGCATCTAGAGCTATGAAGACACTTCTTTAGCTTATTTTCAAATTTTTAGTGTCTTAATAGCCCTAGATAACTTTAGCTTATTTTCAAAATTTTAGTATCTTAATAGTTTTAGGTTTCTTTAAATTATTTTCAAACCTATACAGTCTTATTCATAAACGAAACGTAGATCTATTTAGTCCGGCATAATTGGTTGTCAAAAAATTATAACCTCAAAATTTTGTATTTATGCGAATGAACGAGATTTAGTACAACGAGGTTTGAACCTGATTTAATCGTATTTTATGAATAATTAGTCTTATTCATAAACAATGCTTATACGATGATCTAACTACACCTACTGCTCGACCAAAGCTTCCTGGCAACACACCTTACCTCGCCTCTGGTTGCGCAATAGCAAGCGCCTCCCTGTTCTTCTAAAGAACGAGGTCCGACGGTCAGTTCGCATTAGGCCTTGTATCATGCTCGTTCCCTATCTCGTTAAGTACCCCTGCATTATATACAAAAGCTCAAAGTAATTGCTTTGTTCTTGGTCGTATATCTTAGTAAATGAGTACCTAGTAAAAAAATTAAATCTTTATAAATGCTTCAAGCATTTTATGCACATAAAATTTTATATCGATTTAAAAAACGTTAGTAACAAAACATTTTCATTTTTACTTATTTTCTTGATTTTGTTTTATGAGGATAAAAATCTATACTTAAGAAAAACAATTATCTACTTTCTGATAAAAAAGATGTGTTAAACTTGTATAAAATATTTATTGTTACACGCTTTAATCTTACCTATCAAATACGCTTTGTATAAAAAGAAAAGAGAAACTTTTTTATTTGCCGTAGCAAATGTTTTATAATTGCCCGTATCCTAAGTAAAACCAATTGTCCTTTTTAATTGGTCTTGCATTGTATTCTATTTCTTCAAACACCCATAAACTAAAATTCGAATTAATGCACGGAAAAGTTTAATTAATTTTAACAGATAAGTAATAAATGTGTTTTCCTATTGTTTTTGTTATATGATTAAATCACCTTCTCGAATTTTTATTAATATATTTACTTGGCTACGTTTCGCTCCCGTCAACGGTGCTTCATCAGGCCACTACAAGAAATTAATAGATACGCATAAATATATATAACAGAACAAAGTCTCCGGAATATTTCAGGTTATATCTTTTCCTATCTCATAATTATCGAATATTCACTTACAACAGTCCTATAATTTCCACCAGTCCAAATCACATTCCAACATTTGTATTTTCCTCACCCTGAATATACACATTAAAATTAATAAATTTAATAGCCCCGTACATTAACCTTTACAATTTTCCTTTCTTTCTTTTCATTTGACATTTCTCCCCTGACCTGAAGTGCGTTGTTAATCGACTAGATTATTCTACATGAAAACATTGAGCACTACTATTCTATTTATAAATGTTTGACCATCTTATATAGTGGTTTGAATTTAAGTTCCTGTTGTTCATTTATACTCTGTTTCATTCTCTTTCTCTTGGTCTGTATGTTTCTTCCTTTTCATGTTATCCTTCTTCCTGTAGATCATCTTGTCTATTGTTTCAGCTTTATATCCATTATTTTGAGCTACCTGTTTTATTATGTTTTTCTCCATTGTATAATTTTCTTCGTTCAACGGTGTATTTAGTAGTCCATGTATGTAACTTTGTAATGAAGCTTGCTTGTGTTTATAGTAGTGTTTCGAATTGGAGGGTATTATTATATCTGTGCCTGTTGGTTTGTGATAAATATCAAATTCTATTTTACTTGTTTTCCTGATTAATGTTAGATCCAGAAAGTTAATTTTATGTTCTTCTTCTTTTTCAATCGTAAATATTATATTCTTGTGTATATCATTAATATAATTGTGAAATACTTGCATGAGATCCTCTCCTCCACTCCATAGCATTACAACATCATCCACGTATCTTTTCCAAAATTTAACATGCTTTGTTAAGTTTTTAAGTTTTTCAAATATCTTATTTTCTACCTCATCCATGAATATGTCTGCTAATATTGGTGACAACGCTGAACCCATTGGTAATCCATTTTGCATGCTATAGAATTTTCCATTAAATTTGAATACATTTTGATTAGTTATCTCTTTTAATAGGGTAATAATATTATCTCCATCTGCCTTCTCTATTCCTGCCGTGTTTAGTTTTTCATAACAAATATTCAATGTTTCATCCAAAGGAATATTTGTGTACATGTTAGTTATGTCGAATGTATATAGTTTATATTTCTCCTCTATTTCAATCTTTTCTATTTCTGCAATCAACTGATATCTATTTTGTATTGTATATTTTGGTTTGAAATTTAGAGCATTTTTGAGGTTTTTGCCTATAACTTTTCCTATCTTCTCAGTTGGAGATTGTTTGAATGAAACTATAGGTCTTATGGGATTTTGATCTTTGTGCAGTTTTATTTGTCCATATAATTATGGTATTTGAGGATTCATATTTGTGTATTTGTTCATGAACATTCTCTGATTGTCTATGAAATGCTTTACTATAGTTGATTCACATTCTTTTATGGTTTTCTTTATTTTATCTTGATACTGTTTTATGGGATTTTTCTTTATTTCAATGAATTTATTTTCTTTTATGAATTCTTCTGTCTTCTTTATGTATGTGTTCTCTTTCATTATTACAATTCCCGCTCCTTTATCCGCCTTTATCGAAATCAATCTGTTATCCCTCATCTTACTCTTCACTCTTTTCATTGTGTTAAACTCCTCCGTGTCTCTCCTTCCTCCTCTAATATCTTGTTTGTTTTCTTCCTTTATCAGATACTGAGCACACTCTGCTGTAAGTTTGTCCTGTTGGTGTCTTTGTATTATACAGTCCATTTCAATCGATAGATTTATCAGTTCTTTCTTTCTTCCTTCTCTCGTATTAGTGTCCATTACATATTTATAACCCCTATTCAGTAATTCAGTTTCTTTCTCGTCAAATGTTACCCCGCTGAGATTTGTGCATCTCTTATGAAATTCATGATTGCTATACTTGATTTCTTGTGCTTTTTCTCTTAAGTTTTTCTGTTTAATTAATCCGTTGATTTTTCTATTGTGTCTTTCCATTATCTGCGATTTCATGTACTCTGCCGTCTCCTCTATATTTTCCCTCATGTTGTCCAGTTCCAATGGATGTATTGTGTTATCAATGTTTGTTTGTAATTCGATTAGTTGTATGTTTAACCCATTCAACTTTCTGTAGTTCTTCGCCAGGGTCTCTTTCATGTAACAGTTTCTAATATATAACCTCTTGCTTTCCTTCATTGTATTTGGTAGCTTTATATTCGCGAAATTCGGTATGACTTTATTCTGTTTGCATCTGTTGATGTAATCCATGCTAGTTTGTGTCTTGACTTTGCTAATTAGAAGTTTCTTCAGCCTATTGTGGAATGACGTCAGCGTGTCCGCCATTTTTTAATTTTAAATTTGTTTTCCGTCCTTTTCGAGATGAATATCTTTGTTATACGATTAAAACACTTTCTCGAAATTGCTCTAAATTTCAAATCAAAATATACAATACAAAACAGATATCAGTTGATTGCAGAAATAGAAAAGATTGAAATAGAGGAGAAATATAAACTATATACATTCGACATAACTATCATGTACACAAATATTCCTTTGGATGAAACATTGAATATTTGTTATGATAAACTAAACACGACAGGAATAGAGAAGGAAGATGGAGATAATATTATTACTCTATTAAAAGAGATAACTAATCAAAATGTAATCAAATTTAATGGAAAATTCTATAGCATGCAAAATGGATTACCAATGGGTTCAGCGTTGTCACCAATATTAGCAGACATATTAATGGATGAGGTAGAGAATAAGATATTTGAAAAACATAAAAACTTAACAAAGCATGTTAAATTTTGGAAAAGATACGTGGATGATGTTGTGATACTATGGAGTGGAGGAGAGGATCTCATGCAAATTGATTCACAATTATATTAATAATATACATAAAAATATAATATTTACGATTGAAAAAGAAGAAGAACATAAAATTAACTTTCTGGATCTAACATTAATCAGGAACACAAGTAAAATAGAATTTGATATTTATCACAAACCAACAGGCACAGATATAATAATGCCCTCCAATTCGAAACACTACTACAAACACAAGCAAGCTTCATTACAAAGTTACATACATATACTACTAAATACACCGTTGAACGAAGAAAACTATACAAAGGAGAAAAACATAATAAAACAGATAGCTCAAAATAATGGATATAAAGCAGAAACAACAACAAGATGATCTACAGAAAGAAAAATAACATGAAAAGGAAGAAACATACAGACCAAGAGAAAGAGAATGAAACAGAGTATAAATGCTTAACCTATGGAGATTTTGATGTACACAAGCTCAAAAATATTTTTAGAAGATATGGAGTAGAATTAACATTCTCAAGTAGACACACATTGATGCAACAATTAAACAACATAGAGAGAAGAGACAGTATATTGGATAGAAGCGGAGTATATAGACTGGAATGTTTGCAATGTGATGCGAAATATATAGGAGAAACAGGAAGATCCTTGGGCATAAGGATAAGGGAACACATCAATAACAGAGTAACATCAGCGGTGGGTAGACATCTGTTTACACATAGACATGATATAGATGAGGATAAGACGAAAATACTACACAACTGTGGGAAGGGCCTTAAAATGACAATTTTGGAAGACTTAGAAATAGAAAGACTCAAAAGTGAAAGTGAAACACAATGTTTAAATGAACAACAAGAACTTAAATTCAAACCTTATATAAGATGATCAAACATTTATAAGTAGAATAGTAATGCTCAATGTTTTCATGTAGAATAATCTAGTCGATTAGCAACACACTTCAAGCCAGGGGAGAAATGTCAAATAAAAAAAAAGAAAGAAAATTGTAAAGATTAATGTACGGGGCTTTTAAATTTATTAATTTTAATGTGTATATTCAGAGTGGGGAAAGTACGAATGTTAGAATGTGATTTGGACTGGTGGAAATTATAGGACTGTTGTAAGTGAATATTCTACAATTATGAGATAAGAAAAGATATAACCTAAAATATTCCAGAGACTTTGTTCTGTTATGTATATTTATGTATATTTATTAATTTCTTATAGTGGCCTGATGAAGCACCGTTGACGGGAGCGAAACGTAGCCAAGTAAATATATTAGTAAAAATTCGAGAAAGTGTTTTAATCGTATAACAAAGATATTCATCTCGAAAAGGACGGGAAACAAATTTAAAATCTTTCATATAAACTACCATTGAAAGCATGGCAAGCACGGGGCGAAGAAGCAAAGAAAATTGTTGAAGACAGATGATGATGATGACGAAGAAGAGGAAGATGGATAATTTTTTTTCTGTGTTAATGTTATTCATACATTTCTTACACCTTATACATAATTGTATATGATATCCACATAATTATAGATTTTTGACGCTTTATTCTCAAATTATACTTTTAAGTAGGTAAGTATGTTTAAAAGTACCCTTTTTAAAATTTCTGAAATTATTTAAATTATTAATGATACTTGCGATAAAATACTACTTTATAAAGAAAAATATGCATACCTGTATAGGTAATCTACCAGTTTAAGTAGAGTAATGCAACTCAAACTTTATTATAGTCTTTTTTTATTAATATAATATAAATATACCAAATTACAAGACGAAGGCGTTACTGCTTTAATTTTGGCCAAGTTTCAAGTTGAATCCAACCATAGTGAGTTGGATGGTTCCGGTCCAGAGGTATTCACAGAAGGATATAAGAAGACACCTCTCGGTTAGATGAATTTATTTTGGTTGGCGACGTTGGCGTAGAATAAAGGACAAGACACAACCAAAATCTACTGGCTGACATTAATCAAACTTCCTCGCTTGTTTCATGAGCGATTGCGACAGTAAATATTAGGGGTTTCGACACGTAATTTGAAATAGCTCAATCTGGCCGCAAAGTTTGCGGAAGGCAAAAAACGGTTTCTCCATTAAAGAAATCGGATAATATATTGGAAGTGCAATTTAATAGAAGCAAGCGGAACTCTGGATCGTTAAGGAATGGAATCTTAAGGTCTGCAATCCATAGGAGTCTAGCAAAACCCCTAACCAGCTCGAGGCGAGGCAGCTGCTCTTGCAGCCGTTTTCTTACGAGAGCAAATGAAGTCTTGCCTTTGCAGAAAAACCTGTTGTTAACCGAACGTATTTTTCTACTTATACGATTCAATTTGTTTACTTTGATTTGAAATCCAATACGTAGGGCTGAAATTACTTTGCTGCATTTTGTCCCTGCAATGAAATGTTGCGCAAATGGATTTTAAAAACCAATAAAAGTAAGTGGTAAAAATGGGTTCCAAAAAGAAGTACGTACTAATGCACGTTGCGCAGGGCCACCGGATTAATTTATAGCAAAACAAAGAGGAAACAGCGATAGTTTTTTATTGGGAGAAACTATTGCAGTTTGCGGGCTTTCCACGGAAAGGAAAATGAAATAGAACAAAGCAAGTGTAAAACAATTATCTAAATTTAAATCGTGATTTAAAACTGGAGCAGTGGTGGATGTGGGTGCGATTCGGCGAGATCCAATCAAGAATTTCTATTAGGTGAGTGGGTTAGTGTAGAACTTTTCCATTTGGGGTTGCGTTACAAATTTAATCAGGGCAGCCTTTTGTCTGTGGCCTTAGGCTTTGCGGAAAAAAGGCTGCTATCTGCGGAACATTGTGCTCATCCACGCGCTTCACGTACGCCCAAATGAAACTGATAAATAGTCCTCAAAGTTTTATCAAAATATGTACACCGGATTGCACGTATATTAGTAAATAATGTAGGTCTCTCTGAACATTTCCAACGGAACTTTGAGTGCGGCCAAAATGTTTTCTCCTGCCCGCATTAAACCGCAGGAAGGTCGCCGGACATAAGTTGATAGCAACAGCATGAAATTTTATCAAGAGTCGCGAGATAACAGTAATTTCATACTCGAAAAGCTAGCGCCATTAGGGCAAACTCAAAATGTAAACAACCATTTCACTTTGTGCAGGAGACCGCGCTATAAACATAAACTTGAATAGCGGCAAATGTCTCGCAAGTCGGCCACTAAATGAAAATATTTTTAGCTACCTTTGTACCCTGGCGGCCTCCTGAGGAGTTCCGGGCGCGGTTTAATCCCGGAAATGGGAAATATACCCCTTCCTATATCCCTTTACGTTCGATTTTTATGTACACCCAAGTTCTCCTCTCCGCAACAACAACTATTCCGAACAATAACAATGTAACTTTCGCGATATCCGACAAGATTGACTCGCATCCACTGGGAGGGCGTTTAGTGCACCGACGAACTTAATAATCACGTTAATCTCAAGTTTCGTTTACTCTGCTTTCCAATTTACTTTGTTCGGTATTTGCTTTATAAGTTTCTCTTTGGATATAACATGTATGTACATTCGAGGTTGTCGATCTGGCTTCAGGCTTACATAAGGTATTTTTGTTATCCCTCACTGCATTGCAGCTAGTGGCAATCGATCTTCCCCGATTGGGTGATTTACCTACATTTCATTATTTAGATCTACTTATTTTTACTAACTATTTTAATATTACATACCTATTCCTTAATTTCTGTGCGAGCTTTTCTGTTACATGTTCCCATTCAAAATACTACCTACAAAAGATAAATAAAAAATTAGAATAATAAAAACTAAACTGTCTGAAATAAGACTTAAAATTGAATGTTTTCATACAAATATAAACAGGTATGTATTCTTAAACTAACCTCTCTACAACATCGTTATGCAGATATACAAAGAAATTTGATATCACCTCTAATTAGTACCTAGCCGTCCTAAAGAAAAAAAGAGCTTCCTTAATCACTCGCAATGTCAGTTATAAGGTAAATATTAGGAAGACAAGCAACCCATGAATAGCAAGATTTTCCATAAAACACGACGAGTAGAATAACGACGTCTTAACTGTAGTAGGCACCGGAGGATTACATTCTTCCTTCGAAAAAAATCACCCCCTAAAAGTATCATTCTTTTCAAAGAGCTATTATTTTTTATCTCCTGCGCAATATTTCTCGACCCGCCCGCCTCGGCCGCCCTTTATCATCGTTTATGCCCTTCCTTATTACAATGGAGAGTTTTAAGCAGTACAAAACTCACTCGGAGGCGCGATCCCGTTTTAATTAAATAATTAAGGTCACTCGGGTAATAATGTTAATGCAAGTTAAAAAGCCAATTTTCTTATCCATCAACTCGGGGAATTGAGAATTGTTTGGTTTGTTACTTCGGGCGCAGGGTTTTTAACGTTTTATATTCGCCCCTTCCGAATTACGCATTACGCTTCCCGTGATGAGGAAAATTAAAGAAAAATACTCCAAGATTGCTCGCAATGCCTAAATTATATTAATGCGTCACGTTAAATCTCCGACAAATAAATGGGAAGCATTTAAAATTAAATTTGAACTAATTTTAATGAAGGGGCAACTTGTAATTCATAACGCAATAGCCCACGTAAGACAGGCAGCAGAAAGATGCATTTTTAATCGGGAACGCAAAGTGGGACCGGAAACTTTGATGTAGTTTTAAACTGAAGAATTGATGTAGTTTGTTCGTCGAAGTTGTAACGACATTGTTCCGCAAGAAATGGCCCAAGTATTCAAGGGAACGAACTGCGAACGTCACGAACTCATTTATAAATTAGCGCAAACACCCCAAAACAAACTCGTCTAGTTTTAAATTATGTCGTTAGCAATTTGCGAGGTCTAAACTGATTACCGTACTAATATCGTAATCATTGCCGTTCCGCCCCGCGACTAACAAACTCGGGCTTATGGAGTTTTCGGGAGGCTTTAAACGAATGACAAAGGTTATGACATCTCTATAATTAATTACGAAAATTTCAGACGTGAATCCGGCCCCAGCTCGCACAGACGCGCCCTGGTAATTATGGAACGCCTCATTGTAGCTCATTCAGGAAGAACAAGTTGACCCTCCACTTCAGCAAATGAAACATGAATATTAAACTCAAGATTTGTGTTTATCTATAGGGGGAAATGCTTGCTGACAATTATGTTCCATAATGCTGTATTTAACATTTTCAAGAAGAGTGTTTGAAGTTCAGGCGAACGGCCTCTCCCTAGCAAATATTTACTATCCGTTTTCATGTTGATTTGCTTTTTTTCTAGTTTCCTTATGTTTAACTCTTTTGTCCTTTACATATAAATATCTATAATTGCAAAGTAATTTCATTTTCAAAAACACAATACATTTGGTTGTATTATAGATTTGTGCTCGAGTTTATACGTGTGTCACAATTGGCGGAGGCACGCGTTCAAATTGTGTACCTACATTGTAAGTTTCAAGTAAATCGGTTGTGTTATTTCGGAGATTTCGTGGTTACGACTCAGTGGTGTTGTTCATGATGATGAATGGTATTTTACTTTTTTATACAGATACATACAGACAATGCGATACAATTTTTAAAATTTTATACATTCAAAGTTTTGTTATTCCTAAGAAAACTGCGAATCTAATCTCTGAAGGGAAATGCAGAATGAAAGCAGACTCACCATGCATCAAAACGTCAGAAAATTCTGTTTCATGTTGATAACTCTCACCGCCCATCCTTCAGCCATATCGACGTTTGTGTTTCCCTTTAACTGCATTCTGTGCAGTCTATTACATTTTTCTGTTTACATCATGTTGGCGTGCGCACGGGGAAAACAACCTTTTTTGTCCCTCTCCCAATAGGAGCAAATCCTCCGCAGCAGTGTCTCTCCTGCTGGAAAGCAATGCATTTGATGGGAGATAAATTCACTTCCGGCGTTCGAAGTACACAACAAACAGCCTTAATCACGAGCGTTTACCAGCGCTCTCTTCGACGCCATCGATTACCGCATCATTCCGAACTATTTGGCGCGGTCCTTTAATTGCCATAATAGCAATACAAACTTTCAATTAGTAAATTATGAAGATGGCTTAACAGCTTTATGGGCCTTTGAGCTTGCACCACGCATTCCAGCTGGCAAAGCGGCAAATTGACTCGTGTCTCTCACTTGGAAGCCTCAAAGCTGGCACGATCGATCCAAATTGAAATTCGAATCGAGATTAATTTATATCGGGCAGATGAGAATTTCTATTAAGTAACCATTGCATGAAAATTGTTCCATGGAACTAATTACGTTTGTGTGACAGCTAATTTTAATCCAAGTGTAGCTGGTAAATTGATGGTGATAACGCATATGGAGCTCTGCTCTAGCTTCAAGCCATAAATGGATTCGTATATACCTCGCAATCAAGTAAAAGTCGAATTACATTGCACTGAACGTGGACAAAGTTTTTCTGTAACAGTTTTATTTTTGGTATTTTGCATTTTTTTTTGTATTATCAAATTGTCTGTTATTGTGATTTAAATGTAGTAGATATATTTCTTTAATAATATTTTCTTTCTTGACTTTTCATGTCTTATTTATTTGTCATATAAACCCTAGAGCTATGAAGCCCCAGATCTTTACTTCATTCAACAAACTTGTAGTCAAAGTGCCGACACTTAACCGCTACACGAAATACGTATTCTCTAGAAAAGTTAACTATTTACTCTTCTAAGAAGATATTTACTTCTTTAAACAGACGATACTTTAATTTTCAAACAAAAACCAACAAACATTTTTTTCAATTAAGAATAATTACTGATTAATATAAATTTCTTAAACGAAAAATATTAAAATCTTGTTTATTAAGAATATAATATAACCATAGTTATTGAGTAAGCTTTTTTCATTACAAGAATAGTCTTCATTTAAAAATTTTAGGACGTTCTAAAATTTTATTTTCTTTAATTCAGTTCTGACATTATTCTTATCTCATATATATTCATCTAGTTAAAAGTTACAAATTCTCGATTTAGGACTAAAAATTCAAGAATTTGCGTTTTCTTACGTCAAAAATCAGCGTTCCCTGAGTGTATGTACTTGGAAGTAAACATACTTCCCCGAGATTGCAAAAGTTATGCGTTAATTGAATGTGTTTTTAGGTATGCATTGACGTATAGGCATTGCACTATATAATTAAATAAAATTGTTATGTACATTTTCTGTAACTTACTTGGCGAATGTATATTTGCCAACATTACACAAAATACAGTTTTACAAATCTATGCAAACTAATCTCTTTTTAATTATGTTCTATCAACTTCGGATTGCCATCAATTTGTCGAGAAATCTTTTCTTAAAAAGTACATAGTAAGACCTAGGCGAGCTCCTTACGAAATTTAAGCGGGTAGAGCTTTACCTTCTGAACCGGAAATTCAATGTCTACATCTCGTCAAAATAAGCAATGCGGAAGTGACGCTGGGAAAGACTTCGTCCTAGACTTGGCAGGCGGGAGAAATAATTGGACTATTCAAGGGTAATTTTCAAAATATCAGGGTGTACAAGTCGAAATTAAACCCTATCTCTTGCAGCAGGATGTGAAATATTCCGGCGACTCGAGAGTTTTATTGAAGTTGGCGCAACTGCTCATAATTAAATAAATGCCGGTCGTCAGTAGGGCAGACACCCAATATCTGGGACGGACAAGCCGGGGGTAAGTGGGGCTCTAACCCTTCAGCTGGAATTCCCGAAATTTTAAGGACACGGCATGTTCGGGATATTTGGGTTTTATAAGCGGCCATTATGGCGACCGTATGTGCCGGTCTAAACTAATATTCGGAATTTTACGCTCGGGAAGCCGTCAAGAAAAGAGAAATTCACACAGTAATTAATTATACCCCGGGCCGAGTCCATAAATCTGAACGAGTGATTTTATTACGCGATGAAAAGGCTCGAAGTGCGCCCCTGAATAAGGGGCGGTAACAATATTAAATGTAAGATTTCAGCTTTTAGGCCGTATTAATGCAAGGAACACCGCTCCGTTGCCCTTTCCCGCGGCTATTTTCTCTTTTCCTAACTCTGCTCCGGGCCTTGTAATTTCATGAATAAATATTTTAATGAATCATTTAACGGGTGTTTCTCTTGCATTAAAATACTAGGCGGGGTTTAATATTTGCGAAGGTGGATAACCGAATATCTAAAATCTTGTTTAAATTATTTTTAATTTTTGTTTAATGCTTTATTTTATACGAATCATGCATAGTTTTCACGTCCTAAAATTTATATGTAGAAAACTTAACGTCTTAGAATAAAATAAATAGATATAAAGAATGTTTAACTTTTGTATATTCAAATTAAAGCTCAAAGTTATAAATACGTATATCCTTCCAATGAATTGTTTTAATGTATGTACTAAATTTCATCGTAAAACATTTGCTTTAATTGCAAAGGAGGTCCTAGCTGAAATTCACAGTCCCCAATCAACCTAAAAGGCGCTCTAGATGACTAGAAATAGGGATATGAAGTGTTCCCAGCCCCTTATAATCTTGTCCCTGCGACTTAGTTAACAAAATCTGATTTGATTGTAGAACAAACCCACCTCCTCGCGCATAAATATTCATATCGTTGACTCAGCATTTATTTAAATTTCCTGACTGCTCCGCTAGTGTCTTCTCCCAGCTTCTTCATCCGTGACCTTCGTGATAAACTCACCCTTAGTTTACCAAGAGTTTTGCTGCCTTAGGTACACGGTGTGTCGTCAAGGAGAACAAGCGTTTCAATTTTTGTAAAGTTTGAACAAATTGTACAGGAACGTTGTTAGAGAGCGAGAGAGAAAGAATCTTATTTTTCCATTTCTCTATATGAACGTGTATAATTATAAAATGCTTTTCTCTTAAAGCGATTTGTACAGGATCACCCTTCAAATAAAATATCCAACCCTTACAGTATTGGGCAACAAGACATTTAAAGCATACATATATTAATGTTTGGCTGGTTTCCTATACCATAGGGGAATATATTATATTTCCGTTGTGGCTATACACTGATGGAAAAGGCAGATATATGTATGAACACGAACATTTAAAAATGAATATTGATAGTAATGGGCGTAAGGTCTAATAAATATATATTTAAATATTTATCTCAACGTTTCGCTATTAAGTAATAACATCTTCAGGAGATAATTAGTTATAATTTCATATTATATTAATACTAGATTATAACTAATTATCTCCTGAAGATGTTATTACTTAATAGCGAAACGTTGAGATAAATATTTAAATATATATTTATTAGACCTTACGCCCATTACTATCTATATTTAATAATATAAATAATAGGTCAAAAAGCAATAAAGTTTTAATTTAAAAATGAAGTGAAAATCTAGGGTTTGTTAGGTCTAGGATTATAAAGACTAACAATAGTCTTATTCATAAATAAATACTAACGTGGGTTTAGTTAGTCCGACATTAGCGGTTGGCAAAAAATTATAACCTCAAAATTTAGTATTTACGCGGATGAACGAGATTTAGTACAACCGAATTTAAACTTGATTTAAGTGTATTTTATGAATAATACAGTTTCAGTCTTATTGATAAAGAATGCTTAAATCTGCCAATTGAACCATAGTTCAAACCAGGTTGTAATAAACCTTGTTCATCTGCAAAAATCCTAAATCTCTAGCTTATAGTTTTTTGACAACCGCTAATGCCGGACTAACTAAAGCTACGTTAGTCTTTGTTTAAGAATAAGACAGTTAGGGTCTCAAAATGAACTAAGACTTCTAGAGTTCTAAAGACACTAAAACGTTTAAAACTAGTTAGAAAACCGAACTGTAAATACACTAAGGGTTTCAAAATGAAGTAAATATCTGCAGTGTTTGGTGATGTCCATGTTAACAGGTTTAAAATTAATTTAGGTCTTTATAAAAAATAATTATACCGTGGTCTCCACACGAGTTCCTCATATATTTCTAAAGTTTACTCGACAAAATAAGAGTTATTCAAACAAGGATTCAGGCCAATAGTTTTCATTTTAATACGCATATGCATATTTTTAAAAAAGTAAAAAAAGACCACTTGCCGTTGGGCAATTGTGCTAAAATATGATATCTATCTAACACCTTTAAAATGAGGTAGAAAATCTCGAGCTATAATGGCAGTATGAGTTTCAAAATTAAGTAATAATTTGCTAATATAAAATTGTCCAAATAACATGAAAGACCAAGATAAAAACCAGGATCCGGGTAAAATATCTTAAAAAAGCACTACACAACAATTATGCCAAATTAAATAGAATTAAACACAGATTGCAAGAGATACACGATGAACTTACACAAATATATAATCCGACCGAGCTAGTATCTGTATACAAACAAACATACACACATGATAATCATATCCCATCAAACATGCATCACCCATAACCATAACAATAAACTCAATTCACTTAGAAAGATAAAGTATGCTAGAATACACAATGACACACTGAACCATACACATCATAAAGCTACTAATTTAACTAATATAAAATTCAACAACGAATTAAATTTACTCAATGAAGCATATAAATTTGCTCCACAGCCCAACAATAACACCAAATAAACTGCGATTAACTAGCCATAGAACTTGTCACCATCGTACATACTACCGAGATAAAACACAAGATCAAACTAATGACTGAACTAGGAAATTTCTTAATTAATAAAAACAATTTTTTAACCAACAAAAATACTAATGACAGGCTTAAAAACACTTGAATCAATAAAGAAAATCGTTGAAGTCCCCACCTATTTTCAAAAGTTATCTACGCTATACGGATATTTTAGTCCCCTTTATGTAAAGAATTAATTTTCGAAATTTTATTGCCCTAATTTGGTAAATAAAGTCATATTAATAAATAAATGTTTTCCACGCATGCGCCATTTTTTTGCAACAAAGTTTATACCTTTGTATGGAAAATGATTTGCAGAATTGAAATATGGAAAAAAAATGTTCATCATCATTTTAATAGAATAATCTACGCCTGCGCAAAAACCAAGCGCGATAGAACAAAATTTTACTAGGATTTTTGGAAGTCCTTTATGCCCTGAGTAAATCCTAGAAATTTGTGTTGCTCTAACATTGTTAATGACAAAGTTATTCAAGGTGAACGTCTTAGGGTGTCCTCCCTGTATAGACACTGATAGTCTTATTCATAAACAAAGTTTAACGTGGTTTTAGTTAGTCCGAGGATTAGCGGTTATCAAAAATTATAACCTTAAAATTTAGTACAATTGGGTTTAAACATGGTTCAAGCATATTTATTAATACGACTAAAAATGTATTAATGTAGAAATGATAGACCAGATTCCTTGCTATAGATTTATTTACGCAACCGGTTTTGGCCCATCTCGGGCCATCATCAGGCTCTAAAATAATTACAGAAAATAGAAGAGGCAGCTCCGACTTACAAAATAAAACAAAATATTTTAGAGCCTGATGATGGTCCGAGATGGGCCGAAACCGGTTGGGTAAATAAATCTATAACAAGGAATCTGGTCTATAATTTCTATATTAATATTCGACCTTGCTGGGTTCCCATCATTAAAACTGTAGTATTCATTTAAAAAACACTAAAATCTGGTAAATCCAGTTGTACTAAAACTCGTTCATCCACGAAAATTCTAAATTTTGAGGTTTTGGTTTTTTGACAACTGCTAATACTCTGACTAAGTAAAACCAGAACTAACTTTTTTTATATAAATACGGCTGTAAGGATTTCAAAATGAACTAAAATCTCTAGCGCACTAAAGTGAGTTAGAACATCTGTAGCTATAAAGACATTAAAGGTGGTATTATGGTCAACAATTTAAGCTTAAGAGCGTTGAGCAGCAAGGCAAACCTAGTTTGACAGATTTTTCCGACCCAGGAATGTGCGGTTTTCGCCAAAAGTTTTTAGTTATCATTCTGTATGTCTGGACTTTTATCCGAAATTTTTAGTTTTTTATCTTGTTGTCATAACAAAAGCAAAATAATCTTATGTCCGGACAAAGGTAACAATTAATAATTAATTTTATTTTAATTATGTGAGCTCTAATTTTCAAAAAAAACGTAAAAAACGAAGCTATTTTTGATGGATCGTTTTCTGATGGCATACAACCAACAATACTTTGAGGGGTGGAGCTAGCCGTAAGTGATACACCCAAAACTCGGATCGCGTTACGAGTTCTCTAGTGATACATATTTCGAATTCCAACACAGCAGATGCGACATTTAATTCGGCGGGATAGGCCGAGTCTGGATAGTTTGCTTTGTTCGGGCTTCAAAGACAATTTTTTACGTACGTTCCACACTATTGCATGTATATAATAAACGTAATGCCCCTTTTTGACGATCAGCTACATTCGGACTGGCAGTTGTAAGAAGAATTTAAAGGTCTAATACAGAAATTTTTTAATTATTGTTTCATATTTTTATTTTCTTTGTTCTTTTCATCGACGTTTCGCTCGTTATTTTGAGAGCTTCTTCAGGACAGTATATTTTTTTTATAAAATTTATCACAAACACAAACACTTTAAAAATTTTAATAATTGTGATTGTGATCAATTTTAGTAACGAGCGAAACGTCGATGAAAAGAACAAAAACTAAAAGAATGAAACAATAATAAAAAAATTTCTTTATTAGACCTTTAACAAAAGTAAAAAACAACACAACACACATTCAAGTCGTAATACACAAAACAAATCAATTGTTACAAAACCACTCTGAGACACACACACTCATTACATCTCGAGTTTTTAATTTGAAAATTAAGAGTGGGATAGTGATAACTCATGCCTAATTTAACCCTAACACTATCCTCTTGACGTGCTGCGCCTGAAGATGACCCGGGAGGGTTAAAACCGGTCGCCTAAATATAATATTATAACAAGGAAACAACCTCTTTATTCATTGATAAAAAACAAATCTTTAATAAAAATAAACAAAAGGTCATTATTAAAATGGTATCACTAAAAACTTAATATTTATATTGATTTCATACAGATTTTTTAATTATATATTATAGATTTATTTCCTTTTTGTCTGTTTTCTCAAGGTCTTTAATATTTAATTGATTTCTATATATTTCTAACTATGTACAGTTTTGCATAATCAGTTCCGCATGTTTGGACCAATGATTTATTAATTTATCTCTTTTTTACCGACTGGACCCCGATGTATGGTATACCCACTAATTTATTGTTTTTAGAAATACATGGTAAAAAATGGTTGTAAATTAACAATATTAAGCGTTGAAAATATTACAAAAAAAAATGTAAATATATATTATTCTACGAATTTTACTACAAAATGAAAATATTATGTAAATATACTAAAGTTGGTGTAATTTTACCTATATTTTTGTAAATTTACGGTTCCGAAAAAGTAAAATGTTGTAAATTTACATAATCACTGTAACATTACAACAGAAATTTCACTGATTGTAATTTTACGAATATGTCAATTACCTAATTAGAGTAATTATCGGTTTTGCGATATTCGCATCTTGAAGTCAAGAAACCCAGATCAAAACTTCGATAGTTCTCCTCAAGCAGAAACTCTTCTGCAAGCTAGCTTCTCAATTTTAAAATCTCACAGGATTGTGGTAACCTATACAGGTAAACCCTTCCGGTATACCTCTACGTATATGGGTCTCTTTATGACCTGCATCTTTTATTGTTCTTATTACTAAAAATAAAATTAAAAACTTTTGTAAGAGCATTTTTTGAATTCGAGCGTATTTTCATATAGATATTTAATAAAACATTGATAACGGGAAATTTATCTATAAAGATTTATAGAAACAAAATAATTTCATATAAAGCTGTAAAACGTTATGAAATAAAATAAATTCCTTTTCACATTGTATACTTAGCAAATATGTATATACTACGTCTAATTTAAAAAACAATTTATACCCTGAATTATGTATCATATGTTGGCGCCAACGCAGTAAGCGATCGCTCAACAAAATAGAACAATAATTCTAACGATTGTTGAAGCCTATAGCGAGTGCGAAATAAACATGAATTCCAAAACAACCGTGCCCGCTCATCTAAACAGATGGTAAAGGCGGCATATTACGTTTCAAACACAGAGTACTGAGAAGAAATACATAGAGTTTCAGCTGGAGTAAGAAAGATGGACAATAGCGTCCTTGGTCTTGATACTACATGTGTATGCTACCCGGACCTAAATTATTTGGGCTCGCTATTTTGTGCAAAGACATTTAACCTAATATACATGAAATGATTAGTACTTTTATAGGGACCAATAAAATGTAAATTCTTTTGCAGCAGTTCGACGCACGACCCTATCTTTATTGCACTACCTTGAACACATCTTCTTGGCTACTTACTCACATGGAATTTTTTTATTAATAGGACCAGCAGCAAACTCCGCCCTTTATGTGATTTTTACTATTTTCCCTCTTACCGTTACCCCTCAGTAGAATCTAAAAGATTGTTGCTCAACGCTCTTAAAGAGCTCTTTTAATTCAAGGTTACAGATTTTAAACCACAGTACAAACAGTATATCAACTCACTGCCGATGTCTTTGATCTTAGTTTACCGCACAAGAAGCCCACGCGCATGCAACCTTGTTGGAATTAGTAAGAACAGAGTAGCATTTAATTCCCTAACTCCTTCTTCCAATTCTTCGTGATTCTACGGCAAGTAGCGTGTATGATACATAACGGAAATCACCGATCTACTTCGATCTACACTTGTCGTAAGAGGCCTTATTTTAAGGAGCCCGCGCAAGCAATACGCACTTTCTGGCAAACCTCGAAGTTGATATACTGTTTGTACTGTGTTTAAATGAGAAATTTCGTACGAATTCTGTAAACTTGAATTTAAAAAGCTCTTTAACTTAAATACGCTGACAATAATACCACCCTAAGTGTTTGAACATGCAGTAAAAATCTAGGTCTTCATAACTCTAGTGTTATAAAGAGACTACAGGTTTGAAAAGGAAGTAAGAAATGTAACGCTTGTCAAGTTTAGGGATCACCAGAATCTAATGCATAGTGATTCTAGTATATTTATTTGTTTGACATCTAATCCACTATCTAAATAAACTACATAGAAAATAAAAGGTTAACCCATATAACTAAAAATCAACTTTTAGGACTAACAAATATTACTAGCTATAGCCTCAGCATATTTTTTATTATCTGGTAACAATTTAGATTTGTTCTAGGCAAAGAGTTAGTGGAGCAAATATAATTGTCATAACTACAAATGTTTTCGAGTTATATGAACAAAGAAGTTAGTAGTTTCAACATTAGTACCGTTGGTTCAGAGAAGTAAATTTTTACTTGTGGATACAAATAAGTACTCAGTTACATAAAGTGAAGAACAAAGAAACATATTAATTTTAAATGTTTCATTTGGGTTTTGCTATTTTTAATAAGAAATTGAAGAATTTTTTCCTACGCAAATAAGCATAGAGCTCTTTGACATTTCCCCCAACGTTCATATGTCGTTCATATACAAGAGCGAGTGAAAAATAAACCGCTTATCTAAACTTACTCAACCGTCTTTTGTGTCTTTCAATAATGTAGGGGTTAAACAGGCATGCCGCGAGAATCCATCGGCGTGTGCTGCCCTCTATACTTATAATTTGCACTGATACATATATGTATAACAAATTCAATTTGTTTTGTTAACTAAATCCACAGTTTGTCGTCATATCCGAATTATTTTGCTGTGTTAACAAAGTTAAGTATATATTTCAGGGAACAATATTTTTACTTCCCATTAGATTACTGATTACCCGTATTTTGAACAAAAATGAATTTCTCAACCATACCAAAGCAAAAAAAATGTGTCACTCCACAGAACAAAATTTTAGTTGCTATAACAAAATTTTTCTTTACAAATAAGAATTTTTCTTAAAGTCAACATTTTATTTTCTGTGAATACTAATTATCTCATCATCTTCACACCATAATGCGAACGTATACTAATTATTGCCCGCTAAATATCCGCACTTCTTTTTTAATTGTGACCTATTTATGCAATAGGTTCACTGCCTAGTAGCAGACATTAATATTATGCAAGCCAGTTAAAATGACAATAATGCAATATATGAATGATAATAATGAGTCCCCTACTTAGGTTAATGATCCTGTTACAGAAATCTAGGGCTCTAAAGACAGTAAGACATTCATAATGAGTTAGAAAATGTAGTAAGACACTAAAGGCCAGTTGCATAGAATAGAGTTAATAGGTAACCCTGGTTAAAAGTAATTAACAAGTTTAAAATTTGATACGTAGTTCGTGTATATTTACTTTTAACCATGGTTACCTATTAACTCGCTTATATGCAACTGACCCAAACGGTTTGAAAATAATCTATTCAAAATAGGACTCTATATACAAAGATACAAAATTTGTGAACATAATTTATTGGTGGGCGTTTATCTGTTGTCTATACTATAAGAAATATTAGAGAATATTTTATGTACATTAATTACTATTTTCAAACATGTTTTATATGAAATTTTACCTAACATTTTATATGTAGTACACAAGGTGTTTCGATTGAATTGTAACGCAAAAAAACGGCGATAGAGATGTTATTAGCTTTGTTCCATCACCACGTCCGACTAGTTCATGTATTATCTAGTCAAACTATCAGAAGTTCATCAACAGTATGTGCAGTATATAAATACTTATGTACTGCGCAATTTCTTTAAGAACATCTGATCGTCCGACTAGAACGTGAACTAGTCAGATGTAGGGGATGGGACAAACCTATTAGTGTTTTTATCCTTCATCCTGAGTTTTAACCAACTAAGAAATTTATGCGAGTGAAATAAAAGTTTTTTCCTTGTTTTTGAAATTATATATTATACGGCGACGCGTTTCGACTAGAATGCTCTAGTCATCTTCAGGCGCTAAGGTCAAAAATTCTGTACACAGGTACATAAAAAACAAAAAGTAAGCACTTTAAAATATTGCAATTCATTCCATGAGCTACCCACAAAATAATCGAGAAAACTGTATAATCAACTATGATTTAGAATTAAGCAAGTGTACCTCTGTACAGAATTTTTGACCTTAGCGCCTGAAGATGACTAGAGCATTCTAGTCGAAACGCGTCGCCGCATTCAAAAACAAGGAGAAATCTTTTATTTCACTCGCATTACCATTACCTTGTCGGGCCCAACCTTCAAATAAGAAATTTATGTTGGCACGAGCATAAAAGTGAAATTACATATAGTACATAACAGATATCCGATTGCAATTTCAACACACAGCTAAAAAATAATCCACGGAATATCGAAGAGTACTAATTTATAACTCAGACACGCTCCAAACGCTGGGCTTTCTATTGATCTTCGAGGGATAAAAAGTGGCGTCAGTAAATGAAATTTGGGCGATAAATAAATGGTATCTTTTTCAAAGGCTGCACACGACAATTAATTAACCTTTACAAAGCCGCAGCCCATTAATATATCGCCCCACCACCAAAAGACCGGCAATTTATGGGCTGTTATTATTGCGCAATTAGTCTGTAAGTGTTCGATTAAAAATTCAACCCCGCCAGTTGCGGCGGCCAGGCACGGCCGCCGCCCAAAAAAGAGATAATTGTCCGGATTTCACGTACTAAGCCGCCAAAAATAAAACAACGCCCAACATATTTACTGAAAGCACATAAACGAGCCAAATGTCTACATCAGTATTATTATACAGTCGGACCAGATCTTTATGACAGTCGTCGATACGGCCTGCGCAGAGAGAGAAAGTATTCGGAGGGACAGAG
>JAWQRP010000377.1:0-29892 GCA_033557875.1 Quadriops clusia
GACTTAAAAATTCTAAAGATGTTTCACCGAAAACGCATTTTGAAAGTTTAATGTTTATACCGAAATCCGATAATCGTTTGAATAATATATCTAAATGATTAGAATGTTCGTCTTTGTCCATACTCGCTATTAAAATGTCGTCGATATAAATAAATGTAAAGTCTAAACCTCTGGTGACTTCGTTCATAAAACGCTGGAAAGTCTATCCTGTGTTTCGCAGTCCGAAAGGCATTTTCCTGAATTCGAACAAACCGAATGGTGTGGTTATTGCTGTTAAATGTATGTCTTCTTCAGCTATTGGAATTTGATGGTATGTTCTAACTAAAGCTATCTTAGAGAAAATAGTGCAACCATGAAGTCTGTCAGCGAACGTGTGAATGTGAGGTATAGGATGACGGTCTGGTATTGATACATTATTTAATTGGCGATAATCTCTACAAGGTCGCCAATCAAAAGCGTCTTTCTTTTGAGCCATGTGAAGAGGTGAAGCTACTGGTGATGATGATGGTTCACATATTCCTAATATCATCATATGCTCAAATTCTTGTTCCGCGATTTTATGTTTTTCAGTGTTTAACCTTCGGGGTTTGCAAAATGGCAATTGACCGTTTGTATAAATATGATGAACTACATTATGTTTAACAGGTGTGTTAAAATTAGGAGTTTGTGTTAATGATGGGTATTTCGATAAAATTTGCAAATATTTCTTTTCCATTGAATGTAAAATTTGTAAGCAAAAAATATTTATATGTTTGATTGTTCCTGTTTTTGTGAGATTTGTTACGTTATCAATGAGTATTTTATTTTTGAGATCTACAGCGAGACTGAATTCATATAAAAAAATCAACTCCTATGATAGGTTAACTTACTGATGCTACAATAAATGAAAATGTAAAATCGCGTCTAAGTCCTAAATCAACTTTTAAAAGTTTGGAACCGTATGTGTTAATTATTGAACCATTCGCTGCTGAGAGTTGAAAAGTTGGATCTTTTTTTAGTGTAATGAATGCATGATGTGGAAGAACTGAGATATCAACTCCTGTGTCAATTAAAAAATTCAAATTGTTGTTTTTATGATGAATGAGAAAACGACGAGAAGTTTTATACGTTCTTCCGTTTGTCGTCATAACGAAAGATCGTTTTAGTTTGACGAACTGTCCGCTGCTTGACTGAATTTACAAGGTGACTTACATTTCTTCGCAAACTTACCGAATTTAAAATGGTTCCAGCAAAATTTTCCGTTTTCGTTAAAACGTTGTTTATTTTGGTTACGACTGGAAGATCTGAATAAAGATGATGATTGAGAAGATCCGCGCCGGGAGAGATGTTTGCCGAATCTTTGTAATTCTTGTGTTATTTCCTCGATTTTCTTTTCTAACTGATTGACTTTACTAGAATCAAAATTAGAAGAATTAATTTGAGAGAGATTTTGTTTTGAAGTTTCCCAAATTTTGTCTGCTATAGAGGTTAACTCTTTTATGTCCTCTTTTCCTGTAGCGATCAAAGCAACGTTTATAAAAGGTGGAAGTTTTCGTGTCCATAGGTTTCTCAAAAGGTTTTTACTAACGTCAGTAGATCCAGAAATTGCTTCTAATGCTCGATAGAATTCCGACGGCCTCCTATCTCCAAGTTCTGCATTGGATAATAACTGTTTGAGTCATTTTTCTTCGCTGTCAGAGTGCCTATCTATTAATGCCTGTTTCAGATTTTCGTATTTATTGTTAACTGGTGGAACTTGTAAAACATCTAATACTGCCGTGATGACATCTTGCGGTATTGCTGCCACCACAAGCTCGTATTCTAAATGATCGCTTATGATTTTTCTTAATGAAAATGTTGCTTCTACCTGGATGAACCATGCTGCTGGACAGATTGACCAAAATTGTGACAAACGAATATTTGTATTTGTCACCTGAATTTCGCTTTCACCGTCACTCGTCATTTTCGTACGGTGCCGGGGTGTTAGCAGTTACGTAGAGTTGCTGAAATTTGGTCGGATGCTGAGGTTCACGTCGCAAGTAGGGCCCTGATGATCACGTCTGGTGATTACGTTGGGTCCTGAGAATGACGTCGGGCATTGATGATTATACGTTTTGGCGTAGCGCGTTAGGATGCTGATAATCACGTCGCGCGTTGGGGTACTGAACGTCGGGGTACTGAACGTCGGGGTACTGTACGTCGGGGTACTGTACGTCGGGGTACTGTACGTCGGGGTCACCAATTATGTTGTGCTTTTAATTTATTTATTAAAAATCACTACATAGACTGAACTTATAATTTTACCGTCAATATGATTTTAGCGATGAGTTCTATCTTGTTTATTCTTGTTGTCTTGGTATCGTTTTTTGTCCAATGTTTTGGCCTACTCTATTAATTAATTTCATACGACCACTACAGCGGTTTTATCAGCTTATCTTTTGTCCTATATTTTGTTCTTAAAATCGCTATAATTTTATTGAACGAGTTATTCCAGGAATCAATACATTTATTTTATCCTCGTATAAAACTTTAAAGTCAATTTCAATCTAAAAACTGTAATCAAAGTTATATATAAAATTTAACAACCTATCAGTCTTTATGCAGACGACCTTCTATAAAATTCGTAACTCTGGAAAATTAATTCAGTGTTTGGATTATTATTATTTATTTTTTTAAACGAAATTGATTGTATGTTATCCAGCAAGAATTAACTATAAACTATAAAAAGCTGTTTTTATATATTTTTTATTTACTGAACTCATATAAAAGAATAATTGTAAAAAAGTATTCAGCCAGTTTTTCAGTCACCCCCTACAAATTCGCTTCAGGCGGTTAGTTATATTAAAGGTCAAACAGTTGGTTCGGAAGCTTCTCACGCTTATCGTGTAACCAGCAATGTTTTCGTGACCGAAATTCCAACATTAAATTGTTATTACGTACAAGTCTCAGGCGATTGTAAATCAAATTCCTGATTCACAGCTTCCCTTTTGGTTATTTCATGAACTGCAAAATCGAGTTGAATTTTTCACGAGCCGAGCAATTTATATACGACACTCTAATATATAGTAGTAAATAACTTTTAAAATATGTGAATAATAGGGTTGAACAAAAATTACGGTAAACGAGCGGATTGGATTAGCATTATTCTTTACGAGCAGTAGTTGTAGCTCAATGCAAGGAAACAAGATGTTAAGGTTTCATAAATATTGCTTTATTTCCAAATTATGGTAAGCTTTCACTCTAGTTCAGAGCATCCTCAGACGTACGATTGACAGACAAAACACATGTAAGGAAAAAGCCAAAAACAACCATGATGGCCAGCTTACCACAAGGAAAAACGCAACGCTTGCTTAATAAAACACTTGAAAGGTGCCAAGAATATCACTGCTACTCTTTTTCTCTTCAGAGTACTCTTCAGGTTTAAATTTATTTAAAGCGTCTCTGTGAATAATTTGTTTCTTACTTTTACATGTTGGTTGGAGATATGATATAACAGGATCAGATGTCAAAACAAACCTGTTAATCACATCTCTATTGGTAGCTTGTCTGTTATTCTTTTTAGCAAAATTTTCTCTGTATCTTTTATAGTCTTTATTGAGTGACTCTTGCGTCTTGAGCATCTTCTGATAATTGTCCAATAGGAAGGATGCAAGTACCTATAATGTCCTTTCCACGAACTAAAAGTTTATGCACACTGTTGGGCATGTAGTACCACGCATATTTCTTTAGGAATAATCTTCTTGTTTCTTCGGCATATTTGGCGAACTTATCCGGGTCTATTGGAAATCCACTAGATAGTGCTTGTAAAATTATTTTCAAATGGTGAATCAGATCTTCATCAATAAGTGTTATGGCAGATGTTCGTTGTGGATTTTGAAAAAAAAACGGCGGGCAGTATTACCGACATTTGTATTTCCCCCTCCTTGCTTCGGCATATCCACCAGAAGTCCCATTTCATTTCTAAAACGATTTTGCAGTTTTTTTTTGTTTGAACTAATTCTTGTCCTCCGCGCTCCTCGCTTGCCATTTTTTGATAGGTAGTTTATATGCCAAATGAAGAATAAATTCCATGCAACGAATCCATGAATGGAGAGGAGAAATGTCGAAGTCGTACATTTTTTTTTGAGTTTTATCAGTGACTTTTTCTTCGTTCATCTCCTTTGGAGAAGCGCCACATATAAAGCATAATTGCGAGGATTTAAATTCAGACAAAGCACTGCATACTTTGCCGTCTATCATTGTTAACATCATTTTTGAATGAACCAAAAATTCAATATGTTTAAATTTCACTTTTGAAGGTCTTAATTAGGCTATTTTTTCAAATATGTTATTTGTTTCTTCCTTTATAACATCCTGAGATTCCTTTCTATAAACGAATCTAATAACACGGCAATATCGAGTAGAAGATGGTGTTTTATTTTGCCAAATTATGGATATTGCCCTTTTCATTTTCCGATGTCCATCGCAAGGGAACAAAAGAAATTGTAAATAAGTATTCGTCACTTAAATCTTGTTCTAACCTTTGCTTGAAACGACTTTGTCCTGAACTTCCATCGCAGCCCCATTTACAGTACAATGTAAATTTTTGGTTGAATTCTAAATTTGCTAGAACATCTGCTTGCAGTAGCGCTAACCGGATTATTGTTAAATCTAGTAATTGTTGCAGATCTATTTCCGCCGAATACTCTGTAACAATTATAGCTTCTTCAAGAGGATAACAATTTTTTTTTTCATTCTTTAAAATGTTATAAGGCGGATAAATAGAAAAGCCCGACAATTTTGCTTGTTTCCTAATATTAACATACTGCTGAACAGTTAATTTATTATTGATTAATTTATCATTGCCAGTGCTCTTTCAGATGACATCATTTGCTGTTGCGAATTCCCAAACAATTGTTTTGCTTTTTTAAATTTTGTCGCTCTTTCTGGGGATGATGCCATTACTTCCTATATAATATTGACTGCATCTCTTTTCCCGCTTGCTCTTGCAGATATTTCTGTTGCTAAACTTACTTCAGCTGGAGAAGTTTCCTGTAGTATCTTCTTTACCTTTCTGCGTTGTACTTTAGAACTGCAAGATTCAAATATTTTTTGGGACCGTCCACGTTTTGTTGCATTGGCTGTTCCGGAATTTCTATTATTAGTAGAAGACGAAAATACACAATTTGCAAGATTTTTTGGTAATGTTATGTTCGTTTTTAGCCATCTTTCATTGCATTTCAAGAAAATGGATTTTGTTCTAGAAGCAACATTCCATTTTTGTCTAAATTTCGCGCCAACAGTTGAAATCCAAACTTCCAAATTTCGAATTCTTTCCTTATTTAATTCTGTTATATCGTAGAAATTAGTAATATAAGCAGATATTTTCTTAATATAATTATTTCCCTTGTTATTACTCCACAGTTCAAAAATTTCTCCATGAGTTACTATGTGTTTATCTGAATAAAAAAGTATATAAAATATATAAAAGGCATTCGTAGCTATATACATTTTATATGGATTTATTGCCAAATGAACATACTTTTAAATAAACGCGTTTGCAGAGCGGATACATTCGGATACTTTTTTGTAAGCCTCGATAAAATTGAAAACTAGTTATAAAATCTCACGTGGCAATACGCATTTGCATTAATAGCTATGTGAATGATATTTACCAGAAATTGTGGATTCCAGCACAGAAGGGTGTAAGAAAACAAATCAAGTCAAATTACTTTTTAAACCACGTGGATATCTTCCTACACCAGCTCTCCAAAGTGGAACAATCAATGTGCGTAAAATGGTTGCCTACGAATGTACCTGCTAACGCCGTATGTTATTACCTAATCTTTCAGTGAAAATAGGAAATATTATGTCTCCTGTCAAAGTTTAGGGTATTATTTATACAATTCATATGTTTTTTACCTCCATGGAAAACTTTGATTTTTTGAATTAAGTTCCGCTAGATTTTATAAATTACACACTGTGCGCCGTCGAAATCCATCTCATGAGCAGCACCAAGAACATGTTGACTGAGTGCAGTAGCTGATGGCTTCTTTATAATGTCATTCTTATGCTGGTTGATTCTCTGTTGTAATCTTTGCTTTGTCTGGCCTACATAAACACCATCACACTGAGTGCAGCAAACTCGGTAAACCTCCCCACTTCTCTGCATAGTAGGAGTGGGGTCCTTCAATTTGGTAAAAAACTGACTAATAGTATTTTTGTTGTTAATAGCTATTTTTATGTCATAACCGTGAAACAAACGAATTATCCTACACTCTAAAAATGGTATTGCAATTTTACATTATAGGACATGTACAATTACTTATCCACACGAGTAAAATTTAAATTACAGTTGCATATATGCAAATTTACATGAAAAATGTAATTTTATGCAAATCTGCTTAAAAGAATGTAAAATTAAGAAATATTCCATGGAATTCCCATCGTGATCATGTGTTCTACTCCCCACTACGTGCGCGGCTCTGGATGTGCAGGAATTATAGGACTCTTTTATTATTAGTGCATAATTCAACATCCGTATTAAGTTGTGTACTTTATCAATGTTTCTCATTGGTTTAATGTGCCGCAAAAGAACCCTCTACACAACAGGTAAGAATTTAGATTTCCTTAACTTTGACGCTGTGAAAACAATTTTCTCCACTTTATTACAGATATATACGAGCAGACTGCAAGTACAGTTTCTAACCTTCAATGTGTACCTACGTCTAAGCAATGATATATGTTTATTATAGAATACCTTGTATCTCTACATTATGTTTTTACATTATACATACTTATCTCATACATTATTCTTAATTCATTTACCTTTTCATAACATGCAGAAATACACAACTTCACTTATGGACTGTAATTTTACATGATGGCGTAATGAAAATATTCCATGTTAGTGATGATAATTTTACACAAAATTCCATGTACGTGCAGTGCATAATATTTCATCATATCCTACATGTAAATTTACTGTTTCATTTTTAGCGTGTAGGAGTAAGTCCAGAGATATTTCTAATACAACCCAGTAAACATAAATACGTAGAATCAACGTTGCATCGCAACCTGTAACTAGGTTATCAAAAACGTTGAGAATATTCGTTGATTTACGGCAAAGGTGTCGAGCGTTTCAACGGAATTTTACACGCTAAAAATGAAACTGTAAATTTACATGTAGGATATGATGAAATATTATGCACTACACGTACATGGAATTTTGTGTAAAATTATCATCACTAACATGGAATATTTTGTGTATTTCTGCATGTTATGAAAAGGTAAATGAACTAAGAATAATGTATGAGATAAGTATGTATAATGTAAAAACATAATGTAGAAATACAAGGTATTTCTATAATAAACATAAATCATTGCTTAGACGTAGGTACACTTTGAAGGTTAGAAACTGTACTTGCAGTCTGCTCGAATATATCTGTAATAAAGTAGAGAAAATTGTTTTCATAGCGTCAAAGTTAAGGAAATCTAAATTCTTACCTGTTGTGTAGAGGGTTCTTTTGCAGCACAGTAAATCAATGAGAAACATTGATAAAGTACACAACCTAATACGGATGTTGAATTATGCACTAATAATAAAAGAGTCCTATAATTCCTGCACATCCAGAGCCGCGCACGTAGTGGGGAGCAGAACACATGATCACGATGGGAATTATATGGAATATTTCTTAATTTTACATTCTTTTAAGCAGATTTGCGTAAAATTACATTTTTCATGTAAATTTGCATATATGCAACTGTGATTTAAAAATTACTCGTGTGGATAAGTAATTGTACATGTCCTATAATGTAAAATTGCAATACCGTTTTTAGAGTGTAGATTTTGAAATGGGAGTACCTTCATTGCGAAATGTGTCATTGAATAGCTGCTTCACATGACTGTACGATCTCACCCGATCGCCCCAGCCTCGCATCATCAAAGACATATCGTTCTTGTTCAGAAAGATATGACATATTTGACTGTAGGGGTAGGAATGGGAAAAACTAAAAAAAACTATTAAATTTTTTTGATTCATAAGTAAGAAAATTTCTTTGTCTTTTCTTTTTATTATTATTTCGTACCTGCACATCGCACTAGCCTTCCTACTGCACCTTATCCACACGTGTCCGCAAAGGAAACACGGGAACGACGTCCTTGTCGTGAACCCTGCGCTACTGCGAAATCTCAATATTTAGATTGTTTGACACCATTGTAACCCTGTAAATTTTAATTCTCTATTTCAAACCATTCAGAAGTTATTTAATGCTTCCGGGACTTTTTCTCCACTCTGTATATACTGGTTGTGTGTAGTTAATGAATTTTAAATTAATTAATTGATATTGACACATTAATCAGCTATTACGAAAATTTAGCTAAAAGCACAATATCGCGCGTTTAAATGTAATATACCGACATTAACGATACTTGCTATTTAAAATCACCAATTCAAATTAAATTGCAATTCTCTGTATACAAATACGTTGTAACCATTATGTTTAACTATATTTACATAATAGTTATATTAATAGAATATTGAGCATGACATGCGGACCTAGATCGACATTGTTTGATTTGTTGATACGAAGCTATTTGAATTTCATCCGGCTAGAAAATTTATACAGTGAAATATAGTTATACAAAGCAATTCTTTCCGCATAGAAGGCATATTTTATATTTCTTCGGGCAAGTCTAGGTATTGAAGTGTAAATGCAACGATTTATTTTCTTTTGGCATTGTGAAATCATTTTCTGCTCTTATCTTGAAAGCTGCAAGTAATACAAAGCTCTAGTTGTCGCATGGAATACCATTGGAACTTTGTACATAAAATTTCATATATTCAGAAAACTGAGCCCGGAATGAAAAAGCTTCTTACGGAGAAAAATTCTAGGCTATGATTATTTATTAAAGATTTGCTGTGCACTCGACGAAACTAAGTTATACGTTATCGTTAACACTTGTATTATTAATGAAATGGTTCAGACAAATTAGTATAATAAATAATTTGAAACAAAGCTGGTTGTGATCGTCAAAATTCGTTTGAATAATTAAAGCAGCACCGTGCACATTAGCAGTTATATATAATATATATCTGCCACATCCCCCATTACAATTAAAATGCATTTAATGACACAAACTTAGCGAGCAAGTGACATTTTTGCTGTGCGACAGCACGTAATTAAATAATTTGTTGTGCCCCGTTGACCATGTTACCCACAACTAATTTAAGCTTTTTGCTTGCAAAATATTACCTACATTTTTTGTTGCTCGGGAATTTTATGAATCGCTTATGCGTAAAATTTGTGGGGATTACGAAGCGAGTTAACGCTAAAAAGATAGCTCCAGCGTTTTATGCAGAATAAGAGACGAAATGCTCTAAAACGAGCGCGCATTCCAGAAGGTCAAGGAAAATTCAGACATATATTTTAGTTCGTAAAAACGTTTATTCAGAGAAACATTTCAGGAAAAGCAAACAAGATTCCGTAACGAGCAAAAAGTCTGAATAATTTTTTCTTTTGACATAAAAAACAACGAGATTGGCGCCGCGGCAACAGAAGCTTTGTTTGAACACACACGGGAAGGTTTCAATTAAAATGGAGGTAACTCCTCTTCGCTGTAGCCATTTCGAACAAGTTCAAGACGTTTCGGCATTTGGTATTTTGTGAGATGAAACGGTTGAAACTTTTAAGCTGTTGTTTCAACTTCTGATGCATAAATACCTATTTGGTTTAATATAAAGGAATGTATTAACAGAGAATGTGGAATTGGTTATCGCATATTACATTAGAGAATGGGTTAGAAGATTAAATCAAACAGCAAACATGTTTCAAAGGAATTTGAACGCAACGTACAATTAGTATTTGCTTTATAATAGGCATGTTTGCTAAGTGTAGGTTCTTTATTTTGCATTTCTCCCATTAGTGAAGCTTTAATCTTAAAACAAACAGTAGTTGTTTAATGGTTTGTCCATTAAATGGGCTTTTACAAAATTTACATGGTGTTATTGCGAGGAATTACGAAAGTGAAAAAAAACTGAAAAACTCAACATTGATCGGGGTTTTTCGTTTTCCACAGTCACTTTAGAAATGACATAAAACTATAATTACTCTCTATCAAGTGATGGCAGAACACATGTTATATTTCTCTACCTGAAGTCCTCTTATATAATATTCAAGCAGTGTGGATAATTAATCTACTCAGCGAACAATAAATTAATAATAGCCAGCAGCCGTAAATCATTTGTGTTGATTATCAGTAATTGGTATTCTCTATTTGCTTGCCCACGCTGCGGATGTTAGTTACGATCTAAACGTGAACACTTCTACTCCATATTTGACACTCTGTTTGTGGGATCAGTACAGCTAGTCGTCCTAGCTACGTCAGTTAACTGCAGAAGCTATTGTGTGGTCAACGTAAGCCACTTAGTCCCCGATGGAATGTAGTAAACATGTAATTAAGACCTATGTCAGTGTTCAATTACAAACGGAAAGCTACTCGATTGTTTACTAAAGCAGTATAAATAAAATTTTATTTGCACCGTAAATATACAAATGCTGACTTGGCATGCGCTGGAAGGAGTCTGATTTCATGGACTTTAGATAAATGGCGAGCTGCTACTCCTGCAGATTTCCGCCGGTGAAAGACTTTTATCATGTTTTCCTTTGTGCTATTCACAACCATTATTTCAGTGTGCAAATATTCACATTAAGCGCTAAATTTGTTAATTACAAAACATAACTTCGGATTAACCTGCGAGTCAAATTAATGACATATGTAATAAATAATGGAGATCAACGACGCCATAAATTCTGTACTTTTATATAACAGATCAATAAATGTATTGCGTATTCGTTAGACAAGGTAAAATATTATCAATATGAGGATATATTCAACAGGAATGTCTACGTGTGTTTATTAATCTGCGAGAACAGGTCAAAACAGAGCTTACCGATAAAAACTAATTCCCTTCGGCAAGTCTATAATTAACTGTCGAAGCTAATTTAATTGGTCAGATATGTTAAAACTAGACTGAGCTGATTCTAGTTAATGCTTTAAATTAAAGATACAATTAACTTAATATAATTCATTTATTTTAGTAATGAGTAGCTTTACAAAGTCGAGGCAGTTTTTCTGTTTATTTTTTGTGGAGTTTAGTTCAGGGCTTTTCTTTTTAAGAGAAAACTCACGCTGGTGAAATATTTCATTTTTATCACGAACAGTTCGAAAATATATTGAACTTCTACAAAATTTATCTATGCATATTTATGTAACTTAACTCCGAGAGCTTCATTTGTACTGATGTGAATTTATTTTCATACAAATTAATATTGCTGAATGCCAACGGCATGAAACCAGCGACGAGCTGACGCCACCGAATAATTTGCAAAATCTACGGATGTGAATTAACCAACCAATCCATGCAGGAATAACACATAACTACGATAATCAGCAGTTTGCAGTCATTGTTTTAGATGTAATGGAATTGAAGAGGCTACTTTAAGAGGTTTAGTATAGACTTTATAAACAATTTTATTAAATCTGTAAGTGTAAGAAATGTTGCGCATTCTAGCTTATTTATCATACCTAGGTTAATTGTCGGAATATGGAAATATTCTTAGATCTATGTGCCTACATTCAGTTCAATTATAAATAATATCTTCTTCGTTACAATATCAAAAGATTTTTAAGTTGCGGTCAAACAGTGGCTTAATCTGCCAATTTATAAATGTCCCAGAATGTAAATCCTTTTAGTCTCTCTTAAGCATTGTTTGAAATTAGTAACGAATAAGCTAAGCCCTAAATTACACATTAAAATCCGCAGTTTCAAATAGACAAAGCAAACTTTGGGGCCTAAGCAGCAACGGGGAATGTAATTAAATTTTCGTTGATGATTATCAAATTCATGCTTATATAATATGAGTATAATGGTGTAGGGATCATTACTCCAATTAATAAGTAAGTATAGCATTTCTTTCAAAACAATTTGAAGAGAAGTGAAATTAGCAAAATATTTCTAATAACGTAATTTTTCATGTATATAGTTCATTAAGAATCCTGCTGTGAAGATAACTTTAAACTTATTTACGAATGCCAAAGTTAATTACACAGGAAGTTTTGATAACTTTTATTCAATTAACATTATCTTATTTTTCCAACAGCACAAGTTTTGCACTTAACCTAATTCAGGGCAGTTATAATGACTTTACATTTTTAGTGCCGTAGAGATTTACTCTCATCTTGGAATTGGATTTTTCAGAGAACAACAGCTTCGTTATTAATATACTATCCTACAAAACATTAATAAGAATCTGATTGCAGACATTTTCAACATTTAAAACATTACTTACCTACAAATAATTTTTTTGTATAATTGTTTTATACTTAATGTTTATTAAAGCCTTTTCTTTATATAACTGTTTTATAAAACTTTTTTACGTAAGTTAATGAAGACATAAATACACAAGAAATATAATCAAAATACTGATAAGGGTGAAAAAATATATAAATAGCTTTTATTAACCTTTTGTATTATATGTCCAAATGCTTCACATTTGAATAGGTCAGACGATTTCAGAGATACACTTGTAAATGTATGATGTAAAATACGCATAGAACAACTTGTTAATATAAATATTTTCAAACTAATCTATTTCGAAAAGGTACCCGTACGAAATATAACAAAAAAAGCATAATAATATATGCGCGTGATTCATTCTACGTGATGTAGGTGCAATTGGTATGATAAATTACATATTTCTTGCCATATGCCGGGAAACAAATAACTGGAACACCGCGAACAAATCAATGCATCGGCAACTGATAAATCGCGATATCGACAAGAACTTTATTGTAGCTCGGAGTTAAACTAAACCAACGTTCGGCATATATATTACAGTTTGGGTAAACCTAATCCTTTGTATAAATAAGTGCGAGAACGAGGAGCAAGTGAAGGAAAAACTTTGTAAGCAGCTAGAGAATACAACCAATTAACTCAGAAATATATACAATTGTAGAAACAAGTTGCAAAGGAATTCCACTTAAAAGTTACAAAAATTGCCTTTGCGTAGATATATAAATTGTATCCTAAAATAATTGGTAGGTACTCTAGTGACACTGAAGTGAAGTTCCACAAGAATCATAATGAACTTGTGCGATTTCTCCTGAGTAGTCGTTTATTTTCTTTATAATGGACTTTCCCGGTAATGGACATTTTGATATCAAATGGTCTAATATTTAAATTTAATTACAAACAAGAAAAATATACATTTCTCTTTGTTCAAATAAAGTGCTACACGAGACTACGTGTGTTGAGAAAACCACTTCATTCCCAGGAATAATCTGCATATAATAAAGGAATGGAACGTTTTGTCTGAGCTGTCACTTAATATGTAGAGAGCTTAAACAGCTAAATCGAATATGCATCGCTTTGGCTTTAGAGACAAAAGGTATTTGCAAAGATGCGTTTGCACAGATGAGTAGAGCCGGGTTCGACAGGCTGATCTCATCGCCGAAATGACTGCAACTAACATTTCCGCAGAAACAAGATCAGTCTGTTAACCCTGTTCCTTCTGTCGAATCCAACACAGTCGTACCGTTTGAGCTTCCTTTTGTTCCATTTATTCGGCAGCAAATAACTCAATATCCTTTGTTGAATCGTTCCTGGTGTAACTAACAAATCGTAAAATGAAATATCAGCAAACATTTGGACTCGTACGAACACATAAGGATACACAATTTCTTTTAAATTGGCGTGATTGAGAAAATGTTATATCACTCTTTATGTATCGCAACTGTTTTGAATTGAATTTATGTTTAATGAGCACAAATAGTTTCCAATCGTTTGAATTATTACATGACAACAGGCGAAGGTGAATTTCATATGGCTTTAATAATCTGAAATGCTAATGTATTTTTTCCGAACATTCTAAGCAATTCTAAAACAAAAATGAAATAGTTGTTGTTTGAAACGTAATTACAAGAAAATTAACTCTGCCACAAATACTTTACATTACAAACAGCGTTTTGTACAAGATTGGCCCGTGCGCCTCCGCCAATTGTGAAATTATACGAGCTAATTTGATTTATACGAAAAATGTCCAATAAAATTGTAAAACTTAAATTGGATATATATTGAATTGACGTAAACCCTTATCAAAATTATCATTAAGAAAATTAATGGCACTAAAACGTATTTAAGTCCAGGAATACAAGATACCTACAGAACTGCATTCGTTACGAACTAAGTGTTGTCTCTTCAAACTACCACAAGCTCAAGCTTAATTACATCGAACCGCAAAGGAAATTTGCATTTCAAATTAAAAATTAAATAAATCATGTGCTTCTGTGAATTTAGCTACCTGCTTTAAGGTTTCGTCTATGTGCCATAGCGGCTCGTTACTTCTAATTTCCATAATTAAACAATAAGGAATAGAGAAATTAACATTTAAGATTTAAAATGATTGCGCTATATGCTAATTAGATTCGTAGCACGACAAAATTTTAAGTACCCTACTAACTTTTAAGCAGTTTTTTTTCTTTAGTTCACACGACTAGAGTTTCAATTTTATTTCTTTGCATTTTCAAAACTATTATATTCACATTTCAGCAAGCTGAATGTTGTAGAACCATTTTTCAACTCAACGAATCAAATAATTTGGCTTATTCGGAATAGTGCGTAACCATATATATCTAGTGTCGCTATAATTCAAAATAAACGTCAGGATATGACAAGGATGTATTGCTATGCATTTGTATACAACTAAACGTATGTTCAAAACGAAATTAAAATAGGAATGAAGTCCCGTGATCAATACAGCTTCACAAAAATTAAAAATGGAAAGTAAATAAGGTTAATCAATGGATGCGAACATTTTTAATATACTTACATTGAACGCATGGACATGGAAAATGGTTACGAACCTGAAACAAAAAGCGTAACTTTGTAATATCAAAACTAACTATGATATAGAAATGCTCTAATACTTATTAGTTAATAGTAATAGATAATTGTTTCTAACACAACCTTATCGTCAATAAAATTTATGTTAATGGCATAGTCAGTTTTGGCGGCTGGGGCTTAATTAATTTAATGTTAATTTTCATAAAAATTAGGGGAAACTGCACCCTCTTCCTGTTAATCTAAGGGCAAAATATTTCACGCTCTCCCGCCGCCGTCGCCATGTTGTAAATTATGAAAACGTAATAAATTCGCAATAAAAATGTGGAAACTCAGTTGTAGTCGGCTCATTTTCCTCTACGCTTCAAATGTTAGAACCTTTTACAAGGCGTTTTACCGGGGTAATATTATATGAATTCTTGGTCGTAAGTTATTATTAGAGTCGCAACTCACACTATAAACACTTGTCTTTCCTGTTTGCTAGGCGAGTTTACAACTCGAGAGAACCCTTGCAAGACAACTTCCAGTTATGTGACGGCTTGGGACAAACCGAACTGTTTGATGAATATATATTAATGTAAAATGTTTGTACATTAGAATGTAGGGTTGTTTTTACATCAATAGATTTTTAAAATCACAATATAGGTATTAACACAATAAAGCCAGAACTTTAATGAAGTTATTATTGATTTTTTCCCACATTCAAAGTTTCTTCAACGAAATTTAAACTTAGGTAAAATTAGGGACTTTATTAATATACAAAGTTTTAAAACAAATTTCAACTTTGCATTTAATAAGGGCTAATTTCATTTGCATCTGACACGTCTTAAAACTCAAGGTTGTTTAATTTCATAACCCCTGCGAATTTACCTTTATATCTACTTTTCTATTTATTCTGGAATTGAGGTTAAATCAAGTCCATGAACCAGAACGATTCATTTTTTAAATTGTTGTCTGAAATCTTGAATAATAGCAGCGTAAGAGAAAAATAGGGCGTTTACAATAGTTAATAAATCATAAAGAGGAACAGTTGAATAGGAGTCGTGCATCACAAGGACGGACATTCCAGAAGGACATGAATAATTACCTCCCTGACACCATGAATACTTAAATTCTGGCGTTAGATATACACACCAATAATTAACCAAGACCCCGACAGTAGTGCAATGTTTCCAGCAGAAAGTGGAGCTACATAAGTGGTTATTTTTGCGTTCCAGCCACGTACTGTTTGATCGCGGATGACGAGGACATTGTCTCCATTTATATACAAGCCTCGCGTCACTGGTTAACTTGAAAATCTTCCATGTTTATGCAATCACGTACAAGACTTTTTTAAATGCAATACTTGTTTGGAAACGTTTCGCATGCTGTTTAAGCAAGGGTGATTTTGGTTTTACGCAATCTGCATAACATTTTTAGATATAAATTCTGTTGTATTTGTATTAGAATTAAGTCGTAAATATCTGAACCTTTAGTGAAAATGGAAAACACTTAAAAAGCTATTGTAGTTAGTTTCTCAAAGTTAACGTTCGTTCAAAAATTTACTTCCTTAAAATATTATCGTAAGAAGGCAAGTGGCTGGGTAGATAGGGGAGCATTAGGTTTTGAACGTTTTACACGCATTTGCAAGTTATAGGCTGCGGGAGTTTATGTGTGACTCGGAGTGGCAATCTGCTCCTCAATACCGTTTCCGACTCGCTTGCAGAATATTGCCTAATCTAACTGATAACAAGACTGGATAGTGTACTTTGGAACTTCTAAATTTAACTTGCTTTATTGTTATTACATATGAGTCTATGAAAGTTCACATACTATCCTGTTTCAATACTATGATAGTGGCAAACGTGATTCTTCTAACGGGTTTATCTCCTTACATTCTTTCCATGTCGTATCCAGTACGTACTTTTTAGTTTTGTGCAGTTAAGTAGTAATGCTTCCTTGTCTTTTTTGACTTTATCAACTTTATCTCTCTATTGATTTTGCCAATTTATTAATTTTAAATTTGTTCCAACTGTCGAGAACTACCTTTATTAATCAGCATACATATATGCGTTAAAGACGCTGAATTTATTTTTAGGGATTCTGGTCTATAGGAATAAAAATTTAATTTTAATACTATTATCTATATCTACATATCTACCATGATACTGTCTTTTGTTATTTTTAGTCCAATGGCTAAAACAATAGACTGGCATTTTTTTCTTGTATTTCTTTTGTTTTTTTTTGTGTTTGTAGCAAGGTAGTCATCTGCATATCTTTTAAAGAAGAGAGTAGATAAGTCAATTTGTCAAATAGATTCATTCTCAATTTTCATATGTATAGGCCAAAATTCTTCAGAACAAACAATGAATCCTTAAAACATAAACTGGTCAAGAAACAAGAATGCAAATACTTTTCCCAGAACTCATTTTAAGGCTTTATACACAAAAACCTTACCGTAAATTTCTGCTTTTATACAAGCGAGCATGTAATGAATTGCGGCTAAGCTAATCCTTTTACAAAAGATTTATTCGTTGCTTTAAATAAATTTCACACTAACCAGTTCAGCTTCATATGGTTAATAAAAAGCCACATATTACTTTTCCGCCTTGTTAAAATTTCAGCGAAAAGATTTTATTCTTGATCAACGAATAACAAAATATATTTCATTGTAGTATATTTTTTCAATATCAGTTTATATACCTACTGGTAATTAAATACTTGTAAGTATAGTTAATGCATTATTTTATTAGGCTCACCTCACACAACTACTTGCAGGTACATCTTAATTTAATATTCATTTGCATGCATCGATAATAAAATGTCCTTTAAAGGATAAACGATTTACGTCTTCCGCAGTGTACATACAGTTTGGTGTTAATGTATGTTATATGCCATGTACGTGAGGTAAGGGTGATGGAAAGCCCCATTACAGCAAAGCCTTTCCATCACTCTGGTCATATGTAAGCGGCTTATAGTTCATTGATAATAGATTATGTACACGGGTCAATTTCCTTGTGATATGAATATGTCTTCTTAGTGCAAATTTATTTTATGTTTCACATCTATTATAAGTAAATAATGCCTATTAAAATCTAAATATACATAAAGTAGGTAAGTAAACATAAAAATAATATGGCTTAATTTAGCCGGCAGTCGAATGTTATACCTAAACACCACTGAACATAACTTTTAAATATCTACCTAATTTCTTTTCGGTGGTGCATTTGTAATGAGAAAAAAATTTCATTTACAAACTTTGAAGAAATTGCCCTAAAACGACTAAAGCATCCATTTTAAATATTTTATATCCTAAAAGCAAAGTGTAAAAGAGTAGAAATCAGGAAATGACCAGCTATGGAAAGGATGCGCCTTCATTTGAAGTTCTAATTAGCAAACGCTAACATGCTCACAAACACGAGGATGTCAATAAATAAACGTGAAAATTATAAATCTACAAACACCTGCAACTTTCTATTTACTGCTAATCTTGCTGCATACTGTGGAGATTGAACTTCTATTTTAATTAATAACGTTGCTAGCCACATACGTTATTCCATTAATGGCTAAAGGTTAATTAATAATTTTTATTAAAACATAATGTGCAAACTACATGAAACAGGAATAAATGGAAAGGATATTGAAAGCCCGTACGACTTTATAATTGCTACAAAACAGTGTGTACCATGTGATTTTATAACGCATGTGGTAGCCATTTGCCCTACTACTTTTTTCAAATTACATTTTTATTATTCATAAAACAACATGAAAATGTAACCGCATATCCCCCCGTATTTCAGATGTAAAAACAATAGAGATAAAATGCTCCTGCGAAATACGCATGTGTTTGCAGACGGTAATTCTGTTCTGGGCGAAACGGTAGAGGTTACATTAAAGTAAGTAAATTCATTAAGTCCGTGCGCATTGTTTACCTTAAATTTTCCGATTAAAATTAAAAAACGAAACAAAACACGAGTTTATGCAAACTAGCCTCCTACTAAATTTAATAAAGAATTCTCTTATGGAGGAAGAAACGAAAAACAAAATGTTCTTATAACTGTTATATTCTCATGGAGCTGTTCTCTTGAAAATGTAGGCACAGATTTATATTTGAAGTTGAAACGGAATTAAATGAAAGCAGGCTCTGCTAGTAATTGTTCTTTGTACAGATTCACATAAAATTTATTTTCGTCACTGGTGTTTAAAGAATATCCGCTATAAATCTAAATGGAAATTAATGCAAGCGTATAAAAACAGGTGCACAGTTTTGAAAATCAATAATTAATCAGATGCTTACATTACGAAATGTAAAGTATAATCCGTTATATTTCATATCATATTACCTTTAAATTATAGTTAGATATATCATCAGATTTTATTTACGGCTCATGTCTACTTGTTTTCAATATACTTACAGTATTATTGTTATTGGTAATACTGCTTACTTAGTAATTCTGATTCTCCTTCCTCAAACATTAGGTATACTACATAGATTTGGATTTCTTTTATAATATTTTGACTTATGTATATTAGACATGATCATTAAATGAAACTCTCAAATAAGTGTCGTTTTAAAAATGACTTACATTAATATCAATATTAATTACAACTGGATGAAGAGGAGAAAACAAAATCAACTAAATGTTTTAGAGATTTTATTTGACATACATTTCTAACTTGAACAAAATGTATACTTTTGGATAATCTCTGTATTACAAGAAAATGTCCTTTGACCTTTTTATTTTCAATTAAGCTTTTCCATTTATAGGCTAATCTTATTTGTATAATGATTTTCTTGGTTAAGTTGTATGAAGGCTAATCAATTTTAAGGCGAGAACACCTGCCTCGAAGAAGTTGTTTGATCTTAATTGCATGTTTACATTATCTTTGCTACTTTTAATTATGTACCAACTTAGCACAATATTAAGTGAAATTTTACACAAGAAGTCACACGGTTCAGATGCGCTCATCAGCACGTATTTGAGACACCTTAGCACTAAAACCCTTTAGTTATATCAAAGAGAGTTCAGAAAACTCAATGAAGTTTGCATGGGGCTTTAACGCGTATTATTTACGCAAACTTTGGAGCGGCAGGATTACGAGATAGGTTACTGAAGAAAAACTGATAAACTAGTTTAAATTTTAAATAGTTGTTTGGCTTATGCATATAAAGTGATTTTAGTGCATTTATTTTCTATTGAGTTTTTGAAAGTTTTTTTTTACTACTGTTATATTATTTATAATACTTTCGATGCTCATATAATTAATTAATTTTGACATTATTGCAAAAGAAGTATAATGTTATTGGAAAACGATCGTGTTGCCAAGAAGGAACATGCGGAAAAGAAAGTGGATAATTTAAAGATAATTTTCAGTTTATAGCAAACATTGGGAAGATACGAGGAAAATACCGCCATCAGCGAAAGAAAAAGGAGATAATTTCTCGGGAAAATAAACAAAACGAGCACTGACCCACATAACATCTTAGTAGGGGCAAGATCATTTATTCTCTTAAGAGGAAATTAGAAAACATGACATAAATTTATTTTGATGCTGGAGGTTTTAAGGCTCTACGTTATAAATAGCCTGCAGTATGTGTTGTCGTCTTCGTTCGTTAGGAAACATGGTAGCTAGCGACCCCCATTTTTATTCATTTTAAACAACCAGATGAAGGAATGCTAGCCAAACATGTAATTTTGAACAATATTGAGAAAAATCAGAATGATACAATTTAAATTCATACAATAATAATAATAGTAATAACAATAATAATAATAATATCAATAATAATAATAACAATAATAATAATAATAATAATATCAATAATAATAATAACAATAATAATAATAACAACAATACCCTTCAAGCCTTTTTGAAATGAGCACCTTCATCATTAAATGAAATATTTTTCCTTTTTGCATGAGGCAAACTCGCATTTTTATTTTTTTTATTCGAGTAGCTTTTAATTTAACTCTAATTAAAACTGGCAGATACCTCTTACTTCTTAGTTTTCCTATTTTATATTTCATACAAATGCAGGAAATTTTTAATTAAGAGAGCTGTAAGGGAAGAATCAATAATAAATGTAAACTTTTATTTCATCAGTATTTTATTAAGATAGTTGTAGGATTTCAATGAATCAAAAATCACTAAAACAAGTGTACCATGATTTAGGATAGTTGAGTTTACGTAAAGCAAAAGCTTCATTGTTTTCGAGGTAGGGATTGCAGTCTATTTGAAAGTGCAATTGCAAGTTTTATCAGGAGCAGAAAACTCAGTTCCTATTTACGGAAATATTCTCGATTCCTCGTGTTCTGTCCAATAAAACTGCTCGTAAATTTGTCCTGGAGATTAACTTGATCTAGTAGAAAGTGATTTATGGACATCCATGATGAAAAGGTCTACGCTGTGAAATAAGGTTGGAATATTTTATACGCAAACTACTTACTAAAGAACGGTGCTTTTTATTCGCCTTAAAATGCGGGATTGGTCCGAGATTTACTGCTTGCAAATGATGTGTGATACAGTCGCGTACATATGTATGATGTCATATAAAGTGCTTTTGCTGAACTCTGAACTTTTAAATCTTAAAATTCCCAATTTTATACTATTTTGTAGGATTTCAAAGACGAGCACAGATTTTTTATTAATCTGAATTGACTGCACCTTATTTCTCTTATTAGTTAATTATTCACTCAAGAAGAGAGTATTTTATGGCCAAATTTACATTTATTTTCAAAATAATCCTCAAACGTGCTGTTAGCTTTATGAATTTATTTTTATAGCACCAAGAGGGCGTTTTATCTTTAATTCCTTAACCGCCCAAATGATGATTCATTAAGCTCGAGGGAAATCATTACCGTCCCAATATGTACACAAAATTACAAAGCTTCCAAAACGCGAGGTCCTTTTATCATAACAATTAGTAACAAAAACTTAATTGTTGAACTACCTAAAAATAAGCAAATATTTTCTCTACGTTATTACAAAATAAAATTGAAGACTGACTCCCTCCGAGGTGGATAATAAAATTGTGAAGCTTTGGCGTTCTGGCGTCCTATTTATTTAAGGTAATTTCTCTAAAATGGTGTACGCCGTGAACTCGCTGCTTGGGACTATTTAGATAGAATTTTTATTTCTATTTTAGTAGCCCTTAGGCAATGAAGATGAAATTGCGGACTAGCCACTGTGAATGTGAACTACTTTTTTGAAGAATTGATTTATGTAATGGAACGATAAAATCTTGAAAACATTTCCTAGAAAATTTTATTTCACTCGTCACTAAACCTTTTTTATTCTAATATCTTTGCCAAAACTCAGTCTAAAAATGAAAGCATTTTTAAAAATGATAAATCTATAATGCAGAATCGTTATTTTTAGATAAACATGTCATTTGGGTAGCGAGGAATATCTTGCGTTTACGCGTTGTTTATGGACTACGACGTGGAGGATTAAACTGAGCATGAAAAAGTTTATATGAGACATTTTTTAAAGAATGATCTTTATTATGCCCCATTAACTCGTACACTGCGCAAAGTGTGCGATCTATTACACAATAAGCTAGAAGACATTGTAAAGCAGACCGGCTTGAAACATCAGTCTTTGTCACACTCCATTGTATGTAAAATTTTCAAATTAATTTGCGGCAAATTTTAAAGCACTTCCACATGTCAGTTTCCGGGACGAACATATAAAAGGATAATTCAACTGGTTCATAACGTGGAGTGCTCATTTATTCCAATATAAACTCGCTTATTTAAAAGGCTACATTTTGGGGAGACGGAAGTTACATCCATTTTTCACCGCAGTAACGCTCAAAATTTAATTTATTCAATTAGTGAACTAATAATGCACGTTCGTAAATAGAGAATTTCCAGCTTGGATGTGAAAATAATTGCAAGGCGAAAAGAGAGGGTCAACATAGATTGATTGTGCTATTAGTCTTGATTGAGTTAATACAAATGTTGCGATTTCTTCTCATTTATCTGATATCCATTATTCATGGCGTCCTTAGTGGTCTAAGAGTGCCTGGGAATTACTGGAGGATTTTCTACAAACTTGCAGCTAATCGATAGATATCTATTTTTATTTGTTCTTGTTTTAAGTTTCAAATAGATTGGTATTCATTCCCAGGTAGCATGGGATTTAAGTTTTGTTAATTTTTTAGGTTATACGTTAACAGTAAATTGTTTTTAAAGGTAGTAAGAAGTGTAAAAATGAACTACTTCTATTTAACATATTGGGAAAATAAACATCCATATAAGAGAAAGGAAGTGATATAGAATAGGTAAATAGGTAGATTTGTCTCTTGCCGCATTGATTCACTATAGGTTATTCTTTAGACTAGTTTATGTATTTCAGACATAATTTAATCATCTCCTGTTTTAGACTAATAATTATTTAGTTGTAGTAAGTTAAAAAGAGCGCTACGTAAAGGGATGGAAATAGATTTTACTAATTAACTCGTGACCCTCTAGAATCATACACATACAGTATTTATGTATCGGTTCAGTTGCTGAAGTATAAAGTACTGTACTTCCAGGAGTAAAATGTATTAAACGAAAAATAACATTGAAACATAAAATCTGGAGACCTCACTGCTCTACCCATATAATTTTACATATAGATGCAGGTTCCATAAGCGCAAATAAAACTACAAATTTACAGCCACGTTGCACACAGTTGCAGGAATACTCTTGCTGAACTAATTTATTTATTAGAGGGGGTAAATTTCCTAGATCATATTTCGACATATTTAGTTGCTCTAACCTGTTTACTGTTCTACAAAATTTAACATACGTATACAATATCTGACATTCGAGAGACAGAAATTGAATTAGCAATAAGATACCATGGTGCATTTCCCAAGTTTATATATATATTTCAGTACAAAGAGCTTCTTATTTACATATTGATATTGCCTGGTTTGTACGTGAGGCAGCCTGGTAGGACATATTCGCAATAGAATTTGCTTGGTCCTATTACATGACAGCTTCAGAAATCAATCAATATCCTTCAATGGGTAATGTCGTATGTGTTTACATTTAGAGAAGGCAAACTGTTGTGATGCTATCGCACGGATTCTAGTTTCATGAAGGGGCAATTAATTACCAACCGCTGGTTGCGTTTGTCTTATTAATATTAAATCATCCTCGCATAAATTATAGATCCTTATAAACTATGATCTCATTACTCAATCGGAAGGTGCGGATTGTCGATTAGTTTGGTTTGAATTCGATTTGTTCTCGTTGTCTACTGCAATCATTGAAGTCTTGTTGTTATGAGATCACCTTATGTTTCCGGATAATTAAAATTCGTAATGGTATTAGAGGTACAGTATGATTTTATACGATAAACGATGGTGAATATTTTAGTTATGTTAGTAGTATAAGTAATTATTTCCATCTCTTTGTTTTCGGTTGATTATTTTGGAATCAATAGTTATAGAAAAATATCATGAACACTCCTTGGACCGTTGGAATATTTTGAAATAGGTCGGCCCCTTTGCCAAATCCTACGATTTGTTTATCAGTTTTCACAATGGATATTATTGAGTTTTCCGTCAGTGCAGAGGCTCCTTTCAGCAGATAGGCATGATTGAGTAGGGAACACTTTTTATTTCACAATTTGCAGGTCCGCTACTTTGTCGATTGTGGGCATTTTTGTGCTCAGTGAGATGTAATGGTTTTCCGTTGTCGCTTTGTACTCATTCAAAAATAAATGAAGTACGCCAAGTTCTAAAATAATTGTGTCCTAATTTTAGAACAGCTGATTGGATTTTTGTGGAAACGGACGGAATTTTAAATTAATAACGCTTTCTGTATGTGACCGTGCACAAGATGACATGAAAATAATTAATTGTTTTACTTTTCTGTTATCAAAAATATCGACCCGTAAAACTGAGAGCTTAGGTACATTTGCCCCTAGTTTCAAAATTGGATTACCCTAAAATATGTTTAGACCTAGCTTAGTGGAAATTTCCTTTTAGTACGACATGATTCAAATGAATTTTAAATTGAACCTTCAACTTACTTACCGTCTGTGCTTTATTTCCTCTGGGAGAAGGACAAGGTATAAAATAACTTTAATAAAATGAGTTACCAACCCACCCTTATTGAGTAAATATCGCATGAATAAGACAAGGGTCTTTTGTTCCGATCCAAATTCTGATTAAGTAAAAACGTCCACGTTTTCCTGGCTAAAAGTAGTCATTTGCAATTTTCCCTCACCGGAAAAAGAAATGAAACTTTTCTCAGCACATTATTGAGTTATACTATTGCAAACCTAATAAACGAAAAGACGTGCAAATGATATTAATTTTTAATGTGCAAAGGGCAATCACAATGCCTCCTATAGTTTACTAATAGGAATACAATCTATTAAGGAAGCTATTAATCTATTCGTAAATCCAAGTAAAACAAAAGTAAACCAACCTTTTCTACAGGATGGACGTGAAAAGAAAAGGGTATAAAAGTGTGTGGAAATTGTTATTTGTGGGCTATAGCTGCTGGGCAAAAAAGTTTAATCAACTAAGTGAATAGAGGATTTTAATTGCAAAAAAATATTGAACGGAGACCTGAACAAAGGTGCAATATGATTTACGGCAAGTACTAAGTGAGGTCACGGGAATAACCTCAAATTGAGCGAATTTGAATTTTGAGAAAAAGTAAGACCATTACGGTGAAACGCCCGGAAGTGCTGCACTGAATGGATGAGCGTCTGTTGGATTACATTGATGAATTCGTACCCTAAAATGACGTTTTTTGCTTAATTTGATATTCTTCATTTACATATGCACAATTTTTCAACGAAGATGCATATTTTAACAGGTGCGCGAACTCTGTAACGTTTTTATACACAAAGAAACGTTGATTCATGTGCAACGAACAGTATTATAATTCAATTACAACACGGATAACTTTTGAAGTATAAGCCTTGATAACAAATAACATAAAATTACCTTCATTGCTATTTTATTTCATCCATATAGGAAGTTGGTTTTACTCCCCAAATTTTGTTATCCCTTACATTCGTAAACAAAGGGTAAGTGACTATATGAGCAAATTTGTGTTGGAAAGTGTCATAAACGACTACACGTAAAAATATACATAAAGTTAAATAACTTTCTCCCGTAATTCCATTTCGCTTGAAATAATGAGTTTTAAAATATTATGAATTATTGTAAAAACTTCCCCAACTTCCGTCCAAGTTGGTGGGAATCGCAACAAATTTTATATTGTTTTCATTAAATTCTCACGGTGAATAAAACCGCAAGGAAATTCTAAATTTTCTGGGGGAATATTGCGAACGCATATCTCCTAGTTTTCAATTTTGCGGAGTAATGCAACTGAAATTGCACGAAAAGGGAGAGGAAACTTTTCAGCAACATCTTTGTTTTCCGACAGCAATTGTTTTCCTGTCTTGCTCGAGAAGCCAACAAATGGATCTTCTTGATTCCAAACACAAAGAAAGGGCGTTCCTCCTTTATCAGAAAACTGGCTAATTGTCAAGTGTTTGTTCCCCTAATGTAATCATTTCAAGCTATCCCCCCATTGAGTTTCTTCTACTTTTCAAGATTTAGATCATCTGGCCAAGTTACAATTAAAGTTTGCTAATAAAATTGTATTAAAATGGATCTTGCTCTGATTCACCGAATTGTTTCCCAACATAAGCATTGAAGCGAGAAAAGAAGTTGGTTTGTTCTACAAACATTTTTGTTCACTAGAAATTCAGATATAGTGGAAATATTTAAAAAAAAAATTACGATAGTAACAATTTAGTAACTTCATAATTAATGCTTGAAGTAATATGTCCATTAATTAATATACATGTAAATGAATAATTAATTCTCATCTCTTTCAGAATATTTTCATAAATTGTCATATTCGTTTGAAGTTATTACAATCTTTACACTTCTTGTAATTAGAACTACATAACAAAATTATAAAAAGTTTTAGCATAGTTTGATGCATTTATTATGCAAAGTATAGAGTCTACAGCAATTAGCTTAAATTTAATAATGTATGCATAGTAACTAGAGGGGAAGATATGTAGACACGCATCTGAGGGAATAATTTATACAGTATACATATATCCATATCTCGTCGTTGCTTATAAATTCATCATTTACCATTTAGGTGTTACAAGGGCGAAGACCTCTGATTATTAAACCTGAAATATTAAACCACTTTGAAGCATAATTTACATTTTTAATTATATTAGTTGAAGAAACGCATTTCATCAATAATCTGAAAGTTGAGTAAAGTTTTCGGCCGTTTGATTCTGTACCTTCTATTAAAACGGATAATTTACTCGGATTTCGTTTTCGCAAATTTGCGAATTATTTCGTTGCAAGTTATTTAGAAAGCGTATAACCGGTAAGCAGTCATAATTATGTATTTCGTCGAACGTTCGAGGGAAGACGAATGTTTTACTTTCATTCAAGGGTATAATTACAGCAACCACTCAGCATTTCCTCGACTAAACGTTTGCAGTTTCCTTTAATTTATGTTTAAGCCATTTTATACGATTGCTCCATTTACGTTTGCCGTACTTTCATAAAACAAGCAATCATTAAGTAGGAATAAGGTCTGTTCATTTTGACTAGGCAGCGTGCCTTGCATGTCAACTTCTGCCTTTACGCCATTGCTTGATTTTTGCGTATTAATTATTTAGTTATTTTGAGTAATTTAGTTACTGCTCCGCGATATCTGTAATTAAGATATTTGGAATACTTGATTTAATAACTTGAACAAAAAATTATGACAAATTATACTTACTTATCTATTTTTTGATTTAGCTATAACTTTGACTGAAATTGTCCGGAAGCAAATTATATTTGTAATTATGAAAATTGTACTAAGCATATTGAGTATCAAAAGTTGTAAAGTAGGTATATACATAATACAATACATTTCCTTATTTGCTTGGTAGATAAGATGCAGTTTGTCGCAAAGCCACATGATACACAAGGAGAGCGTAATGCCTCCCGTAGTATTTATATATCATGTATTTATGTAGTTCCGGCCGGAAACTGGGAGCTTTAATAATTGTTTGATTCTCTTGAGAGTCAAGCAAAAGTCGAAGCAGGCTTTTTGTGTAAAAGTGGCAAAGGGACTTGCTCGTGCCAATGTAATTAGTTGTCAATGCGAATTTTAAACCACGGCGCATTGAGAACTCACGTGTAAAGCAGTTGAAGCTGTGTTGATTTGTTCGATTGTCGATAAAGTGGACCCTTTATCTCGAACAAGTGGTCGTTTTGTTTTCGTTTTATTCTGACGTTTCAATTAGTTGACTACGTCTGGTACGCTTTTTTGTTGAAACAAATGAATTTTGTCTACAAAAGGAAGCGAACTGCATGAGTGTTACTACTAGCTTTAAATTTCTCATGGAAATTCGTGGACATTGCTTTCGCGTCGCCAGCGCCATCGCTTTTCGATTTATCCAATTGATTTTATTTGAAACAACGATAGAGCTTGCGTGTGTAAGACTCGAAATAGTAAACGGACATCAATTAAATTAATTTGTATTAATGATAAAAGTGAATGAATAATTAAATAACCATTTAATTTTGTTATTTTGCATTTGTCGTAAAAGGAAAGATTTTAATGAGTGTTAGTGAAGATTGTAGGTACTTGTGGATTGTGGTTTGTTCATTGTCTAATGCTACAAAAAGTTTGAATATAAAATCGCAATTGCGCTAGACATTAGTACTACTGTATTAATCAAACGTTACACTTGTTATGTCTTAAAATCGAGTTTTTATACACACCGTGTGTATAAAACACCGTAAAAATATTTTTGTAATTCTATAAAATCTAACTTTCGCATTTAAAACACCTATACCCCTCTATGTAATCTTTAATTTCTTACAAAATAAAAGATGTTTTCAAAATTATTATGGGAATGGAATTATACCTTTAGGAAGAATCCTCCTTAAAAGTACAGAGTAAAATTGTATCAAATCGAAGTTTATACTATATGTATTGAATATTGTAAAATATATTATAATATTACTGATGAGAAAAGAGTTTGTTAGGACTGCATCAAAAGTTTTATTATTATTTTTTTTACAAAGAACCAGTAAACTATGTATGTTATCGTATTTCTATAAAAAGTACCTATTATGTGTAAATTCAAAATAATAAAAATAAAACAATGCCTTCCGTGTATTGCTTTGAAATATTCATCCTTCAATTGAATTGAAACCCTAGAAAAATACATTGAAGAGCCTGGGCACAGTATCCAATATATGACAGAGATTAATCAAGGAAACACCTCCCATTTTTTATTATTGAATTGGAAACAATGTAAATAATGAGATATTTGCCAAGTTACCATAGTGTTAATAATATTGTAAAAATCGAATTACCAGATCGCCTAGAAAACTATGTTCAAACTTCTATTGCCAGTGATTTCCAAATTAAATAATTTGCTCAAAGTTAAAGACTATGTGACCTAAATTATGCAGTATTCGTTTGATAGAGCACTTGGAGGTTTTCCTATAATTGTAGAACGGAATATTAAGCATTACGAAATTGATATGAAAGTACAATGAGACAAATTTATAATCTGCGCCTCTAACAATGAGAATAGTAAACTATTCAGTCACCTATTGTCCTTTAAACAAACCAATGAATAAAAATTAGTACGAGTCATATGATAATACACTTGGGCATCGTGTTATAGCAGGTGATTATTATACAAAACATCAGTATTGTGGCACTAGTCTCATCATCACACCTCTCGCCAGTAAATTACATCAAACTATACAAGAAAATCATTTAAATTCGGTATATGTTGGTTAATTCACAGTTTGGACTACATATTTGGATAAAATTCCTAATTTTACAGCCTTCGGTATTATCAAGGACATATCTCAGGAATATTGACATGTCCTTTGAATTGTTATCTAACTACTAGTTAATGCCCGTGAAAAATCACGGGCAGCCATGTACACATATTTATTACCATGTACACGTATACTTATTTCCATGTGCACATGTACATCTGACCATGTACACGTGTACATATTACCATATACACATACATTTTA
>JAWQRP010000378.1:0-29892 GCA_033557875.1 Quadriops clusia
TCCCGCTCAACGACTGGTCAGGTACTGCCGTGAGCGCCCTATACTACAGCTACGCTGCATTCTTGTATTGGAACGACTCTATGTTCAGTGCCAGATTTGTGACATTTAATAATCAACTGATAGTACACGGCATTACATTGTTGGCAGTAAATTTTATAGACAGCACTACTACTCATTTCATTCAATCGATCTTTAGCATTATTCAAAACTGATATGTGTTACTATTTTTATAGCTTAATTTCAGGTTATATCCGCTAAACAAATTCCCAGGATTATTTCATTTTAGAGGGCTATAGTCTGTAGTTACCATATATATTTAAAATTTGTCTCACCATGGACTATCAATCATACAATTCCAAATTACGAAGTTTCTTATTAATCAGACATGTCTATGTTTGTAACAATAAAATGATGGCATTTTATGACTGAAATGATGTGAACAAGTAAACGGTATCATAGTGTTAGTAAAGGTAGGTTTATGATAAATAATTCTGGAAACCCCAGTTCTGGTTATTATTATTTCTAAAGACTTTCAAGTCCAGGTACTAAATGTGGTTATTATTTTCAGTTTCTAACGTAAAGCTAATAGAATGTACCTATGCTATTGATAAATTGTTCAAAGTCTCGCAGTTTAGTCAGATCTCTCTACCAGACACAAAAATGTCATTGACATATCGTTTCCAAATGTAAATATTATGAGAGAATCGTTAATCACGTTTTTTGACGAAGGTTTTTGTAATGCGAGTAAAAATATTTTAGATTATTATTAAAAAAAAAAATGTACATCACGTTTGCCAAGCTGGTGAGTCGATATAATAACTAATAAGTCAGTTTTAATTCTAATTGTAGTTTTTTTTATTTTTATGTTCATTGTATGTATTATGAGCTAATTTCTTGTTGTTTTTTATATAGGTACGCTTGAAAAATGTCGACATATTCGGGCCGATACGTTGCAATAAATATACATACAAAAGAGGACTGATGCATTTTTATTCAATTACATTATTACCTTCTTACACTATCGATACCTATAATGATGCCTTTTACTTATAGGTCGTTTAATCAAAGACTTTTGTCCGGCAGATCTACGAATTATGTTAACGTGTAAGTGGTTGTTTTCTACTTTTTCGCATGCAGAGCCGTTCTTCTGGGTGCAGAACATTTTGTGTGGATTGAATATTAAAGCCGGCTGCAGATCGGTAATGTGCGATAGTTCATGCTGAATGTTGCTGTAATACGTTGACTTGGAAAGTGTATTCTTTAATTCGGCGGCATATTGTATCACTTTCGTTAGCCGCGCGGTATGTCGGAATAGCCTGTTACAGATCCGCTGCTGACCGGTCTTAGTGAGAGGATATGACCCGATTTTTCACCACCTAAAGTTAAATTGTGAATAAATGTAGCTATTATTCAAAAGTGGGGACGAAGATGAGCTATAAATAGATGATCTTGTTTGTGAGTTGTATCAATCTCCTTAGGTTCTTCTTGGGTAACTTTTTAGTTACTCGAGCCTTAAGTACAAGATGAGACCTTTAGTGGTAAGTATTTGTGAATACGTGCTTGTGGAGCCGCATAGTGAAATTGAAAGGATTACAGTGTTGTGTTTGTGTTTTACAGCTTGTTGCTACGCTAGTAGCTTTGGTTTCTGGTCGCCCTGAGGCTGGATACAATTACAACCCTCCTTCTGGGAGCTATGGCACACCAGGCGTAGGACACATTGGTAGTGGTTCTATCGGTGGAGGACACATTGGAGGTGGTTCCTTTGGCGGTGGTTCCTTTGGCGGTGGTCACATTAGCGGAGGATCAATTGGAGGAGGACATATTAGTGGTGGATCCTTTGGAGGTGGTCACATTGGGGGCGGATCCATCGGTGGCGGCCATATCAGTGGAGGTGGTTTCGGAGGAAGCGGAATCGGAGGTGGTTTTGGAGGCTCTGCCGTTGGGGGTGGCTTTGGAGGAGGTTTCGGAGGTGGCAGTATTGGGGGAGGATCCATCGGTGGAGGAGCCATTGTGCAAAAGCACATCTATGTTCACGTTCCCCCACCAGAACCTGAAGAATTCCATGCTCCTAGACCAATTCATGTAGCCCCAGCACAGAAACACTACAAGATTATTTTCATTAAGGCCCCAAGTGCCCCTACCCCAACCGCTCCAACGATTCCACTCCAAGCTCAAAATGAAGAAAAGACTCTTGTCTACGTTTTGGTAAAGAAACCAGAAGAAGCTCCAGAAATCACCATCCCAACTGCTGCCCCTACCCAACCATCCAAACCAGAAGTATACTTCATCAGATACAAGACCCAAAAGGAGCATGTTGGCGGTGGAGGAGCCATCGGTGGAGGAGCCATTGGTGGTGGAATCATCGGTGGTGGATCAATTGGTGGCGGAGCCATCGGAGGAGGAGCCATCGGTGGAGGCGTTATTGGCGGCGGCGCTATTGGTGGTGGCATCATCGGCGGTGGAGGTATTAGCGGAGGATCCATTGGAGGGGGAGCTATTGGAGGAGGAATTATTGAAGGAGGCGCAAGTGGTATAATAGAAGGTGGTCATGGAATTGGAGGAGGTTCTCATGGCGGATCAATCGGTGGAGGCGCTATCCACGGAGGATCCTCAGGAGTTTCGACAAATTACGGACCCCCTGGTCAAAGTGGGCCATATTAAGTTAACAGGTCTTAAACATAATACGGGTATGTGAAACACGTCATAAAGATGTTAGTTTCGCACATCATCACTGTACATATTTCATTGCTGTGTATAATTAATTTAGTTTTAAGTAGTTTTAAAAGCATCAAGACTTACGGTGACAAATAAAGTATTTTTTTAATAAATTCTTCGTAGCGTTACTGAACCCTAAATACTGATCCTCCTTTGCTTAACTAATAAGTACTACACACATATACATAGAAAAAATCTATTAATTCGATAACATAAAAAAAGAACTATTTTAATTTTATTCTGATTCTGTCGAATAAGTAAATTACTATAATTTATATTTACGAAATAATATTATTTTACAAAAACGAAATTTAGAACATTAGTTTTAATAGGAGAATATTTTTAATTAGGAGTAAAGATCACAGCAACGTAATTTAATTATTTCGGTTTAAATAAAAATATTTTTAATATTACTGCATAAGCTAGCACGATATTATTAAAAAAGTATAAGTATAGACCAAGAATTTAAATAATAACAAAAAAAAGTAAGTGTGCAACTAAAACCATGACTATCTTACAAAAATTGCGGAAGCTCTATAGAAATAATTCATGTCAAGTTCTTTCTTCTGGCATTGTCAGTTGCTTATTATTATGTTTTTGTGTCATAATAGAGGACATTTGACTAATTAAATATGTAACACTGAGTTTTTTTTTACAAATTGTAACAATTGATAAAAAACTACAACTAGATCTTCATATGTGTGCCAAGTGCCTATTGTAAGGAGAATTCAGAAGTTGGCCGATGGTTCTTATTTACATAAGTATTATATATAGTAGTTAACGAAGTCTAGCCTTTGGTAATGTGGGAATTCTTAAATTGTCTGTACACCAACAATACTGGTGAGAGGTTGTGACCCGAATTTCACTTATCTAAATGTTAAAGCACACTGTGTGTTGAGGAAGATGTCTCAGAGGATGGCGGGGGTTTGATTACATAGCCAAAGAGATGTACTATAAAAGCTGTCCTCCAGCATCCAACTTCATACACTTTCGTTTTTCATCGGGTGGTGTTACTATGAAGGCATTTTTGGTGGTGAGTACTACCCTCTACATTAAGTGATAAGAGCCATTGTATTTCAACCCCCGCGCATCTCCGGTAGTTTTGTGCAAGTGCTGTTACTAGTGCATAAAGTGACAATTCGACATGCATTATAACAAGTTCAAGCAAGCTAAAGGACATTTACCATTAACCATCGTCCGTATTCATTTAAGGATTCACTGTTGGAGTATTTGCGTACGCAGTGCCAATAAATAAATTTCGTGTTCATTTTTAGGACCCTATTTAAAATACAATGTGTTCTTTAGCTTGCAGCTTGATGGACATATAATGTTTTGTTGAATTATTCACTTATTGCTATTTGCTCAACAATGACATAATATAGTCAAATATTGTTTCTTTTAAATGTTAAACTTTTATGGTATTTTCAAGTTATCTCTCAACCTTGTTTATAAGTACCAATATTTTATCACCTCTGGTTTGTACTTAACTATTTATAGTAAAAAATGCGAATAATTGGGATACAGACGAATTTAAAAATAAAATGCGCGAAAACCTGAAAACAATTCTGTTTTACTGTTCCATATTTGTCTTAGTGGAAATTTATGTAAAAAGGCGAACTAGTGGAAGAGTACGTCTTTTTACAACTCTAATTATGTTTTAAATTAGCTATAACAATCCAAGAACTAATCTTTTTCCTGAATTACACAGTAGGAATTTTGCGTTTCAAGAAATAGAAAATACTCTAATTTAATACATAAATAAACCGTAGGGCTTAATATAAAGTACATACATTATAAATGCAAAATGCGTATATTTGTAAAATTTAATCAATGAAATTGAAGAACTATCTTCTTTATGGCAGACTTTGTGACGAACCTTAAGTCATAACATAGTGTTGTTAATAAAGAAAATAGTAAACAGTTGTAATAGTATTTAATTATTGAAGAACATTTAATTTATCACTTACAAAACGAATATAACATTATTCATTCTCACCTTTAAAAGATTAGCACTAAAATTCTACGTAATATTAACTAGTACATGAATACCGTAAAATCAATTTCATTAAATTAACATGTATTATACACCTACCTAAGAAATAAAAAGTTGATTTTTATTATTTTTCAAGTGTTAAAACCATTTTACTAATTTAAACTTTCGTCAGCTAATTTCACTTTAATGATTTCATTCTTAAACCGAGAACTTTGAATAATGTGATAATAATAGCAAACAATAATGAATAAAATGGATATAAAAATTCATGAATTTTCTACATCGTCTTCGCATGGTCTCAATAGTGTCGTCTTGAGAATATATCCCATTCATCCGCATATAATCGTTTTCGCATTATCTAGAATTCTCACATGCTTTTGTAATAATCTAATTGTTAAAACGGTGTATATATTTTAAATGACTGTTTCCACGTAACATTGCACCATTTAAATTCTGGCAACTTATTGTTGTCTATTTCTGCATTAATAAAATTAATTACAATGGCATTATACCTGTGAATGAAATTTTTAAAAGGTAAAGAATGATTTTTTCATTTCTTGATCTTCGCAAATACACTGTTAAGATGTTGAAATCGACATACGTTCATTAAATAAGTCCAAATGATCAAGAGCTACATTCCAATTTGTTAATGTATGTACTTAATGATCATTGTTCTTTGAAAAAAATATTATTAGTAAACTAATTATTAAAAGAAAACAAATTTTCGTAAATAATTTGCTAGTGTTTATAAATGTGTTTACAAGACTTTTTAAACACAACAAACAAGAAATACAGCAACATATTTCAATTAAATCGTCTCGGGTATTTTATTTCGGCATGTTAAGCTATTAAATTTTCCCAATTCCGTAACTTTTCGTAACGTAATGAAGCATCGTTTTTATAATAATTTGTCACATTATATAAATGATACCTGGCAAGAAGCAAATTTATAAATATGACTTTAATCCTTTGATGACACTAATATGTACTTTTTCTTTCGTGTCTTGTGAACCAATGTTATTGCGAAACCTTGTTAATACCATTAATGTATTGTGTATTTTAGTATAAACAGCTGGTTTAGTTTTTGTTTTAATGTGTAAGGAATGTTACCTTATCCTCATAAATTATTTTAGGTCTCCGCCCTGCTGGTGACGGCAAATGCTCGTCCGCAGTATAATTACAATCCACCAAGTGGTGGGTTTGGTGGTGGAAGTATTGGAGGAGGAATATCCGGGGGCGGTATTGGAGGTGGAATATCCGGGGGTGGCATTGGAGGTGGAATATCCGGGGGCGGTATTGGAGGCGGTATATCCGGTGGTGCTATAGGAGGTGGAAGCATTGGAGGTGGTGGATTTGGAGGCGGCACCGGTGGTGGATTTGGAGGTGGCACTGGAGGTGGTTTTGGAGGCGGTAGCGGCGGTGGATTCGGAGGAGGTGGAGGTGGTGGATTTGGAGGTGGAGCAGGAGGAGGCTTCGGAGGCGGAGCAGGAGGTGGCTTTGGCGGCGGTACTACTTTGGTACAAAAGCACATTTACGTGCATGTTGCCCCTCCAGAGCCTGAAGAACTCCGACCACAAAGACCTATCAACGTAGGCCAAGCGCAAAAACATTACAAGATCATTTTCATCAAAGCACCATCTTACTCTACCCCGACTGCTTCCCCTATTTCTCTCCAAGCTCAAAACGAAGAGAAGACTCTTGTTTACGTGTTGGTGAAGAAACCCGATGAAGTCGGAGACATCACCATTCCAACTGCTGCTCCAACCCAACCATCCAAACCTGAAGTATACTTCATCAGATACAAGACTAAGACGCAAGCCGTTGGAGGAGGTGGTGGCGGCATTGATAGTGGAATTTCTGGAGGAGCAATTGGAGGCGGCGGAGCTATTGGAGGAGGAATTGGTGGTGGTGCCATTGGAGGAGGAATAGGAGGAGGCGCTATTGGAGGTGGTATCTCAGGGGGTGGTATCTCAGGAGGTGGAATTTCTGGTGGAATTTCTGGTGGCTCAATCGGAGGTGGCGGTGGAGCAACAGGTATTGGAGGCGGTGGAGTCGGCTCGAGCTATGGACCTCCAGGACAAAGCGGACCTTATTAAAAACCTATTGTGATCTGCCGTACATACTGTACCTACCTACTCATTGTAAATATTGCTCCTCGTTTTAAGTATATTGTATTATTTTTTTATTTTTCTGTAAGTTAAGCTAGCATATACGGTGACAAATAAATATATTAATAAAACCATCTATTTTATTTATTGCGTTCAATTTAATATTTATACTTACATTGACATTGCCATTTGAATTCTTAATTTATTGAGGAGCGATCAACTTCGCGAACATTCGTTAGTCTCAAATTTTTATTTTGTGGTACGAATATTGTCAGAAAATCTTCAAGGATAACTTGCCATAAAATTCAAACAAAAAGTATCTTCCGAAATGTTGCTATTGGTTATCCAATAAATCTCCGTTGGGCACTAAACATAAAGATGTAAACACCCATGAAAGAAGCTTTCTAAAAGTCCAAACAAAAATAAAAATGAAATATAAATTTAAAACTCGTCTAACTAGAAATATGAATAATCTTGTGTAATGGTACTGGCTATTTTACATATTTGAAGAAATATCACGGCAATAAATTGGAATGCCACAAGTGTAGGTCTTGGGTTCAGTGTATCTTCCAATAGACGTTAGACTTTTCTCCAATTCAAGGATATACTTTAGTACCAGTTTTTATATTTCCTCATCAATATGCTAACTTAATTGTGATTCCACAATATGGCCTTGCTAGAAGGATGTCTTGTTTTGCAAAAGAGGGGATGTGTTATAAAAACCTAGTGATAAAAATTTTCCTTTGTAATCTCCGATATAGTTGAGAACCAAAATGAAGGTCCTTTTGGTAAGTATCGGAAGAACTGTGTATTTAGTGTAGTTTTGCGAGACAAGTGCTTGTGATTTCAGCTTGTGGTATCACTCACGGCTCTCGCCACTGCCAAACCAGATGTAAGCCATCTATTAACACCCCAAGTAACAGCCTACGGTGTACCTGACCATCACCATCATCATCATCATCACAACCCCATTCCTAGTAATACATACGTCCCAAGCAATCCAACTTATCATCACCAAGTCCAAAATCCAATTCAGTCCGATGCGTTCTATCGTGGCGGAACCGGAGGTGCCAACTTGTTCTCTTTTGGTAGCGGTCTTGTTTCTACACAATTGCGCAATAACTTTGGAGCTTCACAATCAGGTAGCTTTGGAACAGGGGGTCAAACCGGATTTGCCCAATCAACAGGATTCGCGCCGACATCAGGATTCGCCCAAAGCAACTACCAGCAACCTGCTGGTCCAGCACAAATAACAAGGAATGTATACTTTTTCGATGCGCCTGAAGAAGCTGAATCTGGCCAAACTCGTGTCCATGTTCCCGTTGGACCACTAAGGAAGAACATTAAATTGATTTTCATCAAAGCACCAAGCTATGGACAGTCATCACAAATTATTGCTCCCCAACAACAACAAGAAGAAAAGACCCTTGTTTATGTTTTGGTAAAAAAGCCCGATGAAGGTAAAGAGATCACAATACCCACTCCCTCACCAACTCAAGCGGCCAAACCGGAAGTATTCTTTATTAAATATAAAACGCAAAAAGAAGCCGAAGACAAAATAGCGGGCACCCTCCAAGGTTCGCATGGAGCTGTTAATTTGGCAACCAGTCTTGAAAATGAAGGTGCTCTTTTTACTTCAATTGGTAGGGAAGAAGCTTCTGCTGTAAATTCTCAACGCGTAGCTGTTGATTACGGGGTAACTGGATCTACAAACCTCGATAGTAGAATCAACGTTGACCAAGGACCTTCTCATGTTGTTGGAACAACTGGCACTTATGGACAAGGTGCTTCTTTGACGCACACGCATGGTGCTTCATCGGCATCAGGAACCGAGTCACAAGGGATACATACAAGTGGACATGAACACGTTCACCACCAGCATCATCCGGGTTACAATTATTAAATTTCTGGATGGACTGCTAATCAAATTAATAAATGTTTCATTCTATAAAGTTTGCAGGACAAGTTATATTTTAATTCAATGTGCCAGTTATGTACAGAAAATTTGTATGTTGAAAAACTACGTGTTTTATTTGATTAAAAATATAAATATGAGTAAATAAGTACATAAAAAAATTAAAGAAAACTTGGGAGAGAGTTCGATGTGGTGCTATATATTGGCATTCGTTACCTATTTGACATTGAACATTGTGGCAACGTTTCCTTAATCGTAAAATTGCCGGAAAACCCATAGTGCAAAGTAATTTTTACATAAAATCAATTACTCATTAATTAATCAATTAATAAGGTTGAATTTCCAAACTACATCTTACAGGTGAAGAATGCTCATATAAATGTGAATGTATAGAAAATATTTAACAATATTCCTTTGTGTTATGCTAGCTCATTCATATAGTTTATAATTACAAAGCTAAGAAATGGTATTTGCATTAACATAAACTTGAGAAGTTAAATCTAAATAATTACCATATTTCAAGGAAAATATCACGTAGCTTACTTTCAATTTCATTCAACTGTAATTGCTTGTGATATGCTTTACGAGCAGATAATCTGATGCTTGATAAAAGAAGAAATTCAAGATCTATTACCCGTGTACCTAATCGATGTTACCGGTGAAAATTATATGTATTTATACCCGACAACTTGACATTGATGTCTAAGAGGTATTTCTTGCCTTGATTTAATACTGCAAGAGGTTGTGCAAAACTTTTTGTTTACATAAGAGCAATAAAGCAAATTATGACATAATGCTCTCTTTCTGTGGAATTCCAAATTTGTTTGGAGGTGAATGATTCTTTAAGGAGGCGTTATAAGTAGTTTATTACAGGCAAGGTTGAGATTTTTACTACATACCTGTTTTTGTTATTTGCTCATCTAAATGTTAGTCTATGGTTGCGGCCGCACAATATGTCCTTGCTAAAAGGATGTCTCGGTCTCTACTAGCGGTGGGGATGTATTAAAGGTATAAAGTTATGATTAACCTAACAATTTTCTTCATAGTTGAGGTTCAATAATGAAGGTTCCTGTGGTAAGTAACTTTAAGTGTGAAGTTAAGTGATTCGTGAAACGTGATTGTGTTCTTTCAGCTTGTGTTGACGCTAGTCGCTTGCACTAACGCTAGGCCAGACGTTGGACTTGTTTATAACTTCAAGCCTCCATCAACAAGCTATGGAGTACCATCTGATCAATATATTCCTTCTGGCAGTTACATACCTAGTGCACCATCCAAAAATTTTCAGGCACCTTCACAAAACTCCCATAGAGGAGTTAATGTCTTCGGTGCTACCAGTGGAAGTGTTTCAACTGACTATAAAAATCAATTAGGAATTCAGCAAGGACCTACATTCGGTCAAACAAATACCCTTCAGAGTTTCGGACAAACCCAACAAGACTTTAGCCAAGGACAACAAAGTTTTGGTCAACAACAACCCACCTTGGGGACATCTCAGCAAGGATTTGTTCAAACCCAGCAAGATTTTAGCCAGCCACAACAAAGTTTTAGTGGATCTCAGCAAAATTTTGGACAGACATCATTCGGTGGTGTGAGTGAAAAACCTCAAATTACAAAACATGTGTATTTTTTCGAAGCCCCTGAAGAACCAAGCGAAACTCAAACACGTGTACAGGTCCCCGTCCTTCCGCCGAGGAAGAATATCAAACTGATATTTATTAAAACCCCAACGTTCGAGCAATCGAGACAAATAATTGCTCCGCAGCAACAAACAGAAGAGAAAACGCTAGTTTACGTCTTGGTTAAAAAGCCAGATGATTTGCAAGACATTAACGTTCCATCGCCGGCTCTGACGAAACCGTCAAAACCGGAAGTTTATTTTATTAAGTATAAAACGCAAAAAGATGCAGCCAATCAAATATCCGGGACTCTTCAAGGATCACAAGGATCTGCCACAATTGGAAGTGCATTGGGAAATCAGAATGATTTATTGAACTCTATAGGACGAGATGTTCAATCTTCTACAAACCTAGAAAGTTTCGGATCTGGAAGTTTAGATACCAGACAGAATGAAAATGGAATACCGAGCACAGGACGAATTACTTCATCAGTAGCACAATCTGGCGCATTTTCACAAACAGGAGGTGGTTCCACTACCGTCCAAGACACATCGTTGACACAATTCGATCAATCATCTTTTCTAGGAGCTGCAGCACCAATGTTAGGAGGTGCAACTTCCGTTCATGAATCTACTGCTTCTGTCTCGCAAACGAGTAAAAATGGATACAAATATTGACATTATTTTCAAAAAATCACTGCCATAAACGCAAATGACTTAAACGTGAGTAAGGCACTGTAGCTATATTTTCCCTATTTTTGTAAAGAATTTGATGCTGCCAATATACATATAAATTTGCAGTGTTATGATCTTTTATTAAATCACTTATTAATATTTTTGTTCCTTCTAATTCCCCACAATTTATGAAAAAAAACCGGAAATATACCAACCATTTTCCCAGATATTAAATTACTTTCCTACGCATTAACATATTATTTACAAGTAAAATATTTAAAATCACTATAAACTTCCACTTTTACTTATGAATTATGTATTAAAAGGTTTTGGCCCAGGTTATTGCGTACATATAAAATAATTCGTTAAATAACGTTTATTCGAACAATATTATTTACAAATAACACTAAAACATCTAATTTATAACGAATTAATAAGGTCCTTTAGGTGGGCCATAACTGTTGTGACCTTTATTTGCTAAGGTTGCAAACTGAAAATCCTTATTGGAAATGCTCAATCCATGATCGAAATCGTTGCTTATTTGATGCACTTCCTTGTGGCCATCGTGTGCAACTGTCTCTACGCCACCTTTTTCATTGGACCCCAACGTTGCTTGTTTAGCTTTATATCTTATGAAGTATACTTCCGGTTTAGAGTGTATTGAGTGTACACTACTTCCACCAATAGATTCAGTGTAGTCATCCGGTTTTTTCACTAATACGTAAACAATCGTTTTCTCCGATTTTAACTGCTGTTGTTGCTGTATGAGCTGCGCTTGTGTTGGGTAACTAGGAGCTTTGATGAAAATAATTTTGTAATTTTTTCTTCTTGGCGCACTATCAACGTTTAAAATGCCACCTTGCAGGTGATCCTGCGGTGCGGAATACACGTAAACGTGTTTGAACACATTTTCTCTAATTCCACCAACGCCAACGTCACCATTAATAATAGTGTTCAAAGTTCCAGAACTCTGTTGATTCAAAAGAATATTATTAGTTGATAAATGTGACGATGAAATATCACTACCCGTTGTAACACCATTGTTTATTTGAGGGATATAACTTCCACTTGGTACATTAATTGTATTCAAAGTACTTTCTAATCCTGTCGAAGGGGGCCGATAATTGTACCCAATTCCAACATCTGGTCTAGCCAGAACACAAGTAACCGAAATAGCTATCTGAAAATGACAAAGGGCAAACGTTAAACGGTTAAATTAGTTTATCTAGAAAAACTTACTAAAAACCAATTCATGGTTGGTAGAGAGTTTGAAGAAAAATGAAGACTATGTAGATATAAAAAATCTTTTATACAGGCCCCTACTGCATACATTAAATAAAGTTGTTAGTGGGCTCGTTAGAGCCGTAATACTTTTTAAAGAAAGAATTAACATAAAAAGTAAATTTCCGCACTGTCTATTGCGCCATGGATGTCACACTGCATCATATCGATTTCGTTTATGGTAAATTTTCCTACATTGGATAACGCTATAGTTGTAACAAATTAGCTTTGTGTTTTTGCCTCTTAACATTTTAACCATCCGTTTCTTTATGGAAAAAGATAATTTAGGACCTATCGTTATTAGAGAAATTTCTTTTCAGATGTAGGATGAAATGATAAAATCTGCCGAAGTGTTGCGTAATGTAATTAATTTCTAAAAGGTTATCGGTGTCGAGAAGTGCTGCTATTGGTAAAAAATTATCAACGAAAAAAATGCAGTTGTTTCGTGCTGCAAGACGCGATCTTACCGCATTATTTACGGTCTTACTAAAATACAATAAGTAGAAATGCTACTTACCTTATTTGGCAATGTGAACGTAAGTGTTAGTTTAAGTATTTGCAATTATTGTTTTTATGTATGTGATCCCTGGGTTCAATTGTTGTAAATTAGTTTTAATACACATATTATTTAAAAAAAAGTGGTAATTGTCTTCGTATCAACAAATCTCCAAAGAGTTGCATAAGAAACAGTTTAACATACTTTTTTACTATTGTTTGTAATGTTAATTAAAACAAATAGAAGTTCTTTAATAAATGAAGATTACTACTATTATAAACTACATTAAGTTTATATTACTTAAGGGGCCGTTAGGACAACGTTGGGAATTCTGTTCAAGAAATGCCGCTCGTTCATAAACATTTGTCGCAACTTACATTAATTAAAAGTTAAAACAATGTGTACATTATATAGCTTCCGCAATTAAAATAGGAAACTTGATAACTGCCAAATCTCAATCAAATTTCACCGCCGAGGCATTCATTGTTTTCTTATTATAATTATTATTTGCTACTTTACTAATATATGCATTATGTTTATAAACAATAATATTCATCCCAGCGATCAAGCGATGAAGTAGTTGTTTTTTTAATTTATCATAATACAATCATTTCCGCAGATTCTCTTAACCGTCTATTAATTATAAGTTGCCTGCAAGGAAGGTCGTTTGCTATAACCAATCAAGCGATTGCATATACATATGTCATGATCAAACATTTCAGTTTTTGATTCTCCCTGTTTTCTATACTAATTATCCTGCACTATGCAATAATATTTTCAACTGTTGAAACTGTATAGAAAAAGTATTATGTGATGAATTGTTGAAATTTAATCATATGATTTTCAAAAATTAGATAATGTTTGTATTATTAGTTCTGACTTCAAATTTCTTGTCGGCAAATATTTTCAACAAGAGACATACAAATTATAGGTTTTTCTCGAAGGGCGGAAACGTGCAATATGTTTATCCGAAAATTATATTTATTTATATAGAACAATTAAATACATTAGTAAATTAATTTTTATAAGCAATTGACTAGTTGTGTTATTTTAAATGTTTCATTACTTAATGCAGTCACCGTGTGTGTGTGTGGGTGATCATGTCTTCTAATTATTATTCGTCTAGCAATAGCAATACCTCACGGGTTTTTCAGGTTAACGTAGGTAACCGCTGTCTGAATAATAATAAAACATACGCGTTGACCACATGAAAATAAATATTTATGTCTCTTTAGTTAGGTACCGTGTGTGGACAAAGGACGTCAATAATATATGCAAAAAATGTATTTTGGAAAATTTGCAGTTACGTGGCGTTGGTTTTGAACATTCGTTCTCAAGTTTTCTCTGACCTCTAATAGTACAAGTGCATACATATTTAATGCCTAGGAAGTTCTAAATTGTCAAACACACAAAATCAATTTTATGGCAATGGAAAGTTAAGCTATTGAAATATACTTTCTGAAAATGACGCATTGGCACATATGAATTGCTTTAAAAAGAATTAAATTTTATTTTTAAAATTTCAACCGAGAGAACTTCGTAAATTTCTATTATAAGCAAATATTCTTATAAAAAACTATTACTTTCCTCAGACAAAGCCTATATTGCATTTCAATTTGTTACTGAACAAAGGCGCTATTGTTAAAATTTGCATAACATATTGAACTTATGCAATTTAGAAGCAACAGCTCCTGCAAATGCACGTCATCTATAAATTGATTGATCCTATTGGATCTTTTGATTTATCTACAATCATTACAATAAAGTAGAAAGGATTATTGCGTTTAAGCAACTATGATGCCGCCACATCAATTGTTATAAGGTGATTTATCACTTTTAACAATTTTATTCATTACACTGCTTAATGTCAGACTCGTCGGTTGAATTTTAACGCACATAAAGTACTTTCTCCACATATTTTTGTTTTAACTTTTTTACCTGTGCAAGTAATTTGGCTTTGCAAGTACCACGCCCGAGTGCAGCGATCGTCTCGTAAAAGTTCCCACGTGGATCTGATAATTTCAGATGCGCACCTGGGAAAGCTGCTTTTGGTTACTTTTATTGTCGTTCTTTGTAGAATATTACGTATAAGTTCTTAAAATAAAATACAAGTTTTAAGCAAAGGGCAAAGTTTGAAATTATTATGCAAAGGCTTTGTTAAATATCTCCGCAAAACGAGCAAATTAACCAGGACCCGCACTGGATCCATGTTCAAAGGATAAGCAGGACCACCATGCTTTAAAAAGGTTTGTGTTTCGTTAAACTAATACAGGATTGTTTAGGTTAGTACAATTGAGTAATTTAGCGTTTTTTTTATACGTTTAAACGATGGTAAAGTGTTAGGGAAAGCGGTTACCAAAATATGAGGTAAAAATTCGCATTGTAAAGTAGTTTTAAAAATGCACAGTAGTACCTACTGTGGATGCGCTTTGCACATTTGTTCGAGAGTTTATTTATTTCAATATTTATTTAAACAACTTTACAATGCAAATTTTTACCTAATATTTTAATAATCGCTTTTTCTTACACTTTACTATCATTTAAAACAATAAAAAAACGCTAAACTACCCAATTTGAGCAGTTGTTCAAATGATTTGATAGATATAAATAGTGTCGAGGTTTGAGGACATATTAAAATATCCGACAGTGATATAAAATTGGTTAAAAGTTTAATTTCGATATACCTACTCGTATTATCTCGAACTAATGCGATATACATATTTGAAATTATTTTAAGAAAGAAGAATTATATTAAAACTAAAGATGTTAACTAATCAATCATCCAAGAACATAATTTCTCCTAAAATTTTTAAATCATATTAATATCTATTTAATATGAAATGTTCAAGCAATTTGCATACAATGAATGTACGTACCTAATTGTCTATTTATTTTTTAAGCGTTTAAGCGTTCACTGAGTCTTAATAGTGCTATTTCATTATTCCAGGAGGATGGCATATTCTAAGAGATTGGACCAGTGAAGATTTCGATCCCAAGCATGTTCTTCAGCAATTGCACGTCAAATATGGTGTTTCTCCGTTTATTAAAATCGACGTTGTGCCCAACCCAAGTTCTCCTGGGGCCAGCAGCATTAGAGTGTCACCTTCAGGCCTGGGTTTGCCAGACCGGAGTTATTATTATGGCACAGAAGATGATCCGGTGAGTTTATAAATATTCTATAGTGTCTTTTGAAGACGTCTACAGTCAATTAAATTTAAGAATAATCTGTGTTAGGCATTCGTGTTTTAAACTCTAGCTTCATTTGACCTTCACCAACAAAAGTTTTCTCGTAATGAAAACGTATTATAAAATGTAGATGAGGACATTTTACATATTTGATATGAGTTTTCAAAACTTTATATTCGCATTTTTATATCCACTGGCTAGATTTGTGAATACTTTCACAGGTCATTCCCCTTACTTGCTACAGATATTAATATTATCCTGTTTAATTATTATTCATACCTAATTGCTGCTTTCGATTCTCTTATTTTTATCATGATAGTTATTTCTAGCAATCTGTTGTGTATTATCTTGTTATATTCTTGTAATATCTAGCGTAGGTTGCTGAACATGGACTATATGTAATTTGGAAAAAGGTGCTTACTTTTTTGTTCCATAGCTAAACGGAAGATACATCAAAATGATTTTTTCATTGGAGATTTGAAATAGAAGTCAACTTTGTTCATGCGTTAAAAATTATTTTCTATAATCCCCAGAGATTAATCACAATTAAATCAGAATAGTGAGTTTAAAAGATTTCAGTTTTCTAAGATGCAAAAGAGATTTTAACGCTCACTTCTCTTCTAAAGAGTATACAAGATATAATCGATAGTGCCATAAAACGATTAAAATGTTAAAAATGGTTTCTGATTGATCCCTTACGAAGATTACTAAAGACGTCAACTACTGAAGGAAACGAATCAAAGCTATCACAGAAATGGTGCATGATAATCCTCTAATCACTATATCAGAGACTATTATTGAAGTGATGCATAATAAGAAAATATATATGTATATCAAAACAAGTTCAATCGACTCAAAAACGCACGTTAATTTCAATCAAATGATAATATTCTGCAACTGAACACGAAGTTATAACATCAAGTAGTAGTACTGTTAATAAAGAATTTGTTCCCCACTAAAAATTACCACAATTTTAGAATGAGCTGCTCTACAATTGACCCTTTTCTATTACAGATTCAGCTAGCTTACATTCAGTTAATACGAGATGTAGTAATAAATTTAAGTGCTACGAAGACCGAAGCTGAACGGTTTGGGAAGAACATGTATCACTACGAAAAGCGAATAGCTGAAATCACACCGGATAGTTTTGAGCTACAAAATCCAGTTAACACATACCACCCTGTAAAGCTATCCGAAATATCTTTGACTGCACCTTCGGTAATCCTTTCACTAAAATTAACCATTTTTACTTATTTTCTACCTTCTTTCGGTTTTAGCTACCTCTACAGGATATACTAACTGCCATGTTTCCAGAAGCAAATGTTGGCGAAGAAACAGAAATAATAATTACATCGCCAGATTACTTATCTAAAGTGTCTCAAATAGTGGCAACAACGGACAGAGCTATAATGAATAGTTACATAATATGGACATTAGTTAAAGAATATTTACCTTACATGTCAACGAAATTTACGTCTTCAGTTAACTCCTTTCAAGCCGAGCTGTTTGGTAAGTACGAATAAAAGACAAAATTTTGCAATTTAATTGTAAATTTTTTGCAGGTATACAACAGCCTCTAGAAAGGTGGGAATTCTGTGTTAACGTAGTTCAGAAGTTTATGGGCTTAGCAGTAGAAGCATTCTTAGAAAATCGTCACCCGATAACAGAATATGATGAAAGTGCTGTTTCTGAAATGTTTGCAGCTCTTAAAGATGTGATAAAAGGTAGATTGAAAAGGTATTCAACCATACGGGATTTACAAAGGCATTTGGACAACAAAGTAAATACATACATTATAATTACGAAATCATCTATATACTTAAAATACTCGAATTTCAGTTATCAACTTTAAAATTACAAATTGGACTTCCGGAAGAAGTTACAACTGATTCATATTTACGAAATTTTTACAATAAACTAAATGTACTCAAAGCAAATTTGTTTCAAAGTTATAAAAATGGGATAGTCTTCCTGAAAAAGTCTAAAGAAAGGAGATTGGTAAACTCAAGAGGAGATGATTATTATGTAACCAAAATGATATCTGAACCGTATGCCATAAATTATGAACCTTCAACTAATGTTGTTACAATTCCTAGAGCTGTACTTTCAGCACCTTACTTCGAACACAAATATCCCAGGTCTGTTACATTCTGTTAGATAGAAAAATTGATATATAGATTTTTTTATTACAGACCAATATTGTATGGCCGAATTGGAGTAGAACTTGCAAATGCACTCGTATCAAGTGTTTTACCATACCATAGTGCTTGGACATCTGATTTAAAATTATTAACACCGTTTCATATGATAGTAAATGAATCTGTAGCAACCTTGAGGTATCAAAGACGATGCTTAAAAAAATTCACCGTTAACAATGATTTGTCTTCTGAAGAAGTTGCCAATCTTACTTCCCTATCGATATATAAACATCTAGCCTCCATAAGTGTTGCACATGAGGTATAGAATGAATTAAATATTGCTAGTATAAATATTAATTAGACATTTTCCAGGCATTAGCTAATATTCTTACCAAAGAAGCTCATATACATCAACCATCGTTAGAAAAATATGAAGATTCTACACTTTTCTTCCTATCATTTGCTCAAGTAGGTATCACTTACAAAAAAAATTATATTACAGCTATGAATAAAAATTGTAAAAAAAATGTTTTTCAGTCTCAGTGTTCTATATCAACCCCACAACATGAACTCTATGATAATCATAGTAACTTTAGGTTGTCACAAAAATCTTTGTAAGTATTTATTTTGAAATAATTAGTAATCTGCGTAAGAAAATTTCATAATTAATAGAAAGTTAAGTCTAAGAAAAGAGAAATTTCATACATATTTTAACGTGCTCAATTATTTGAGTTATATGTATTTAAAAAAATTAATGAGTTATTTTTAACAAATTTTTCTTGATATAACCTTTTTTTTTAGATTGCAAATATCATGGCATCAAGTTCCTGAATTCTCGACGGCATTTGAATGTTCTCTTAATAATAAATACCAATGTAAAGATTTATTTTAAGAATGCATAAATATGCATTATGCAAAAATTACGTTTAAGTATTTATTATTTGTCTTAATTACTCATGTATATGAAAATTGTACATTTTTTACTTATAGTAACGTGAAAATTATTTTTAATAAAAGTATTTTATTATTTTTGTGTATTAGATATTTTACATAATGTTCAATCTTCATATTAACTTTTGTTTTAAGTGTTTTGATAAACATTGTATTTCTCTAGAATTTGGGTAGTCTTTAGCTTTTCTATCCATATTTTCATCTTGAATCTTCCAAAAATAAACGGTATTTGAATTAATTGTAGGTTATTTTCAAAACAAACATAATGCGAAGCCGTTTCTCCTGTTTAATCCATATCATTAGCGTTCATTCCACAGTCAAGTAATCGTTCAGTAAAGGCACTTTTCTGAACTCCATTAGTTTCGACAGGATTCTTGTATCCTTCTAAATTAAACTGCAATATTGACTTTAAAATAATTTATGTTGAGATCCATTACAATCTGCAGATGGTTTGAGTTTGACAGACAGCTGTACCACTCCTTGTATGTAAAATAGTCATGCGAAATGTAACACAGAGCCTTTTTCATGTATGATTTCAACATCTTGTACAATTTTCAACAAACTTCTCATAGTTTACTCATGAAGATTGCTCAGTATATGTACCTATTAATAAATCAAGGTTCTGAAAGTTTAATGTGAGTTGATAATTCAAGCCGTATGTTATGGGATTCTTCCATATTTATCGAATTGCACAATAATCACTGCTTACCATTTTATTTAGAAAAGTATGTTAACTAAATACAGAATGATCTATTCACAACTGGCCAGGGGGTGGAGACACAATTCTATAGGTTATAAGGTCGTCGTTCGTTAATGGCTGAGACTACAAATCCCCTCGACTGAGGGTATCAGAAATCTTGCGGGACAGGTTTTCTATCCCTTACGTGCATGTTTTTTATTTGTTCCTCAAGATTTATGATACTCTCTGTCGAGGGACTTTGTAGTATCAGCCATTGACGAACGACCACCTTAAAACCTATAGAATTGTGTCTCCATCCCCTGGCCAGTTGTGAATAGATCATTCTGTATATTACGTTCTCTATGTGCGACATATTTTAGAAGAAAAGCATTCGTAAGTTTTTAGCAACTGATTTACATATACATACTTCATATCATTGTTTGTTTATAAGGAAGTTTACAGTTACAATATTTGGAGATGCATCTCCACCATAATGTTCTTTTGTACAGGAAACAAAATGTTGATAGTAAATTGTCCAGAAAACACAATATATGTATATCATGAACAAAGGATTCTATCGAGGATATTATAATACATATGTATATCTTTGTTGTGTTGTTATCGCGTAGATTAATAAGTTACAATCACAACAATCGTTCTTCAAGTATTCACATTATAAAGTACCTAATATACATATTATATTATATTTAGTTTCAGAACGAATGTTATTTTTCGCCGTTTACATTTTTTACTATAATCTAGACAGCAGTGCTTAAGAAATGATCTTATCAAATTCTTTCTCTTTGAGCAAAAATAATTTAATGGCTTCCAGTGGATTACTTACTGTGGTAGGACTGAACAACATTGTGATAAATATGATAAAGAGATGCTGTGGTTAAGAATGTATATTGCCTGAAACAAATCAATAAATCGATCAAACGTGTCAAAATTTAAGAAAACGAAGTTTACGCAGATTAAACAGTAAGAAAAGTTCCTGCAAGAGTTAAAGAATTTAAAAAAGCAACACCGTTCGGCATAACTTCTAAATTAGTCATAATTGGAAATATCTCTACGACAGGGAACAATAAGTATAAATTATGGCAACACCAAATTATTAACACAAGTACCGTTCTATTATCCAAGGGTCATTCTTGAATCCTTGGAAATATTTAAAGAATCTAATAACTTAAAACTTAATTTAACACATAACTTCTTAATAGGCGGAAATTAAATCTTCATCGCCAGAGTCCCTTGATTCAACCACTGCGCACTGTCCTGTTCCACTTCATAGTTTACCAGTATGATATATTCTTTATTACACCAAGGTAAAATTTCACGACACTTCAAGTTGCACGAAAATTACTGATTTTTATTATTCTTTGTTCTTCTACTAGCAAAATATTTATTTGAAAATCTTATTATAACATTAAATTTCACAACAATGTTTGCTTTTGAAAAATATAGTTTTAGAATTCAGTGTTTTAAATTACACAATTTTCTTAATCTTCCTCATTTTCATTTCATCAATATCATCTAAAAACAATGATGAAGTAATAAACCCATATGATGCTAGGCTCTCCAAATACATATTGTTTTACAAAGGTTTCTTTTACTTCCAGCATGAAGTGCTGATTTTTAGAAACGGTTATGTCACGAATTTTTTTTACTAGCCAAACGAGTAAATGGATATACATTACCTAGCTAATACATATTTCTTGTGACCATACACATATTGTTCTTATTATTGTCACCATGATAATTTATAATATATAGATTGTCTCGCCGCAACTTATACTTTATTGAGATTTTTTTACTCGCCTTTTAATATGTGTATTATGAATTACTGCTCAAATTCTAATAAAAGTGTTAATATTTTGTCTTACTTTAAACCTTTTATAACTATTAGGCCCTGTTTAGTTGATTCATATCAGTAATAAAAGTAATAGAATTTAAATGTTTAGAGCTTTGATCTCTTTCGAGTTTGACCGTTTTTCGCGTTCTTACCATTACGAGCAAACCTCATTTTCGATTTACTTTCATGTTGCTGTGCTGGCTGATATTAAAGATCGGAAAATACATCAAAAAGGTATTTTCCAGCAGATAATTTTATAGCATTAAGGATTTCCAGTGTTTTGCTTCCAATAGGTTTAAATTTCCATAATCATTGGAACTGCCGATTCACATTAGTTTTGTATATTTCAAGCATTAAACAATATTTAGTTCTTGCATTTCTTAAGCTTTGCACTGTTAATGAGCAAATGCAGACTTGGTGGCCATGTACAGCAACACACTATATATTAAGATGCACTTGTGTACTAAGTTGTTCGTCGACGATACGTTTCTATTTGTTTTAAAATTCCACCATTTTTTTAAATAAATCGGCGAAGTAGTATTTAATAAAAATCTATTGTATTAATTTTAATTATTTTGTGCAAAAAAACGTTAGTAATTATTTATATAGTTTTCGAGAACAAGCAATAAAAAAGCTCTAAATGTTTTTTGAGGTATGCCTTGCACTCCCATAAATTAATGTCAGAATTTTGGAACAGATATATAATTAAAGAATCATATTTAATATGCGGAATAGGTAAATGTTGATTCAGATCACTTTGTCTTCAAAATACAATTTATTAACATTACAACTCCATTAAATACATTTGATGTTGAAGAACATAGTTAATATTATTTTCAAATACTTACCAAAACAGAGATCACATAAATAACATCTAGTTTATCACAACTATCAAAATGAAAAATAGTCTATTTATGGACATAATAAGGAAACTATAGGTATTAATATCGCCGTTAAATGGCAAAACTTCTGAGGATAAAATTAGCTAAACTCAATAGTTTTACAATCTGTAAAATAAATAGCATACAAAACAAGCTTTATCAGTAAACATTGATTTTATTATGTTGAATATTATATAATGTTTATAAATTTACTCATTTACTATGTCAACAAAAGAATCACACATATCAACATCACTTTCTGGTTTATTAATTTTAGCCTTCTTGGTCAGACTTTCACCTTCATCCTCTACTATTTCCTCTGAACACATAAGATCAATATTTGTATCATTTGACTCCATATGTAATGGTAAGATATTATACTTAGCTTGAGAATCTGTGTCGATGCTACTATTACTGTCTTCATTTATTGAAATACGTTCTTCATCAATATCATCAAGAGTTATTATTGTGTCAGAAAGTTTGGGTGCTCCATTAGATGAAATATTTGAATGAGATTTATGATCTGGACTCACTATTATTACATTGTCTATTATTTTTACTTTCTGCGAAGTTGTTAAATTTATGGTATCGTTAGATTGTAGTGTTGAATTCGTATTTGCGATTTCATCCTCAATGATTTGGCTCTCTTCTATAAAATGACCTTCCTCTGCTCTCCTTAAGGGTATATTAAATGATGGGCAAATAGGTTGGAATACTACTTCTAAATGGTTCAAGCCATTTTGACAGATGTTTCTTATCTCGTAAGATCTATCATTAGCACCTACATTGAAAATATTTGAAGCTGAGAGAATCGGTTGTTGTTTAACTAGCGCTAATAGTGCGGTATATAATTTAGTTTGGCATTTCTTGTTTGTGTAGGGAAATTTACCATTACCTCCTTGAATTTGAAGCAATAATTCGATAATAAACTGGCCTAATCTCTAGAAACAAAACAAATAAATTGTGGCAGTTAGATTACAAATTAAGGAGGTCAATTAGAATTTGGAATTAAGTATGTAAGTACTTACAGCTAAAGTGAAATTTTGTAAATGTAGAATAACATTTTCCAGAATACAACTCAAAGTATTTAAAGCATGTATACATATTTCTGCTTTATTGTCCAATACTCCGGCGGACTCACTTCTAAAACAAAATTAAATATGTTATTTGTTTATTAACTATATTTTATTATAGACCTTACACGAAATCTTTACTTATCAGAAGTTTTACTTACTGGTTAGCAGTTTCATTTATATCGCTGGAACAAATAACATGGTTTCTCATAGCTTTCCTCTTCGCTTTGTTAGACTTCGGTTGCAACATTTGTGTGTATAACTGAAAAAATAAAATTAGAAATTGTATAAAATTAGAAATTGTATAAAATTAGAAATTGTTTTAGAAAAATGAATAGTTACTTACGTTTAAAGAAATGTCCTCTTTGACTGGCTGTATATCTTCAATAAGGAATGTAATAAACTTTTCATGAAATGTTTTATTTAAATTAGTCTTAATTTCCTGTATCCAAAATGTAAAGGCTTTGTGAAATGCATTGTGATAGTAACTAAAAGATATATTGTAATATAGTTGGATATAGAGGACCAATTAATAAATATCTTACCTATTTACATAAAAACATCTGCAGGTATGCATTCTAACCATGCAGTTTAATAATATTTTATTAATTGTAAATGAAACGGGAATTAGGTTATTTTGAATGCTGAAAATAGGAAGGAATATTAAGAAATTTTGATATTATTTACATATAAAGCTTACCAAGCAATCATAGAACGCAACAAATAAAATAAATCCTGTTGGTGATCCAGTAATAAGGTGGTAAATTGTGATTGCTCATTTAAAGTATCATACTTATCAACGCAATGATGTATCGACAGGCCTCGTTTCAAAACATCAAGTAGCACATGAACAGGAACATTTTTAGAAGTTGGATACTCAGTTCTACAAAATAGTTATAAATAGAAATGAAATAAGTAAAAAACAGAAGTTTTAAGTTTGATACCTACTCTAGAAAGCTTTTCAGGTATGTTGTTAGATGTTGCAATCTTCTTGATAAAATTAAATATTTTTGCAGCTTTGAGGTGGATATAGGTATGGGAGCAAATTCATAAGCTGTTACATTAGGCAGTGTATACTCTTCAAATTCAGAAACATCTTCAAAAAAACTCTCATAACAAACATGCACTGATTTGCACAACTTGCTAAGTTCTGTAGACCAATTGGCAATATAATTAATTTTCTCTGAACCTGCAGATCCAACCTAGAAATTTATAATTTTTATGAAGTAGGATGTAAGGCAGCAAATTACATTTTAAGTTAAGTACAATAGACTCCCTTTTATCTGCGCATCTTGGAACTGAGGGCTTGCCGGATAAACAGATGAAAACAAAAATTGAAAATAAATACAGAAAATAAATATTTATTGCACTTTGAGACATCCAATAATATGTAAATCGGGGATATTTTTCTTGGGAATGTGTCCTGGTAATAAAAGAAGTTTTCTTAGTTGATTCATATATGAGCAGTCATGAAGCATGGTAATTACTGCAGTCACAATTAAACAGACACTTGGTTAAGAGTCAAGAAGTGTACCGGTTTTCTAATTTTTAAAAGTATAGACTCACCGTCGATTTTTTTGAAGATTAAAAATCAGCAAAAATTTTTTTTCTTAGGGTAGATAGTCGGTACCAAGTCCTATTTTTCCTTATATTAAATAAAAACTCGGGGTACCGAAAATCTATACGTAAAAACAATTCAATATTGTAAATACAAATTTGATGTAATATTTACGATAAAGTTGCGAAATGAAAATTTAACTTTTGCCTTTGCAATACAAATAGATACGATGAATTGCAAGTAAGTCCAGCGGTGCTCTTGGCTCTTAAAGAGCGCTGGATAAGACGAAGTCTACTGTATTATTAGTATTATACGTACTTGTTGCAAGTAGTGTAGACACCTTCCAACTTGCTGTTGAAGCAACTTTGAACAGTCTATATTCATGAAAGTTAACAAGTGTTTTACAATTTTATCTTTGTAAAGTCCACAGGAACTTGGATATCGTCTTAAGCATATTTCTAAACACTCCAAACTGTGTTTACTCTGGATCGAATTTAATGATGACTGCACACATGCATCAATTATTTTTGCTATATAGATCGTTGCTATTGACTTGTTAAATTCTTGGTTGATTGAGGCTTTTTTAATTATGGCAGCTGTAAAGAAAAATTATATAGTATGTAAGTAGAAAGTACATACTCATAAATGAAATAAATAATAGATGATTTATGAAAATATTCTAATGAAATCTATATAGGATTGTTTCGTTCCAATGTGGGAGGTATTATTATTGGAAGTTCAATTTATCGGACAGTATATAATGCTAAAATTTAATTAGTTGAGTAGATAAAATTAGTACCTATGACATCTAAACGAATCACTAAGTCTTGTTCTTTCCGAGAAGGATTCAATGAGATATTTATCCAGTTAATGGAATTTTCACTAAGTATTGTTGAATTGCAAAATGGTAATACAGCTATAAGGAAATCAAAACCTCTGTTCCTGTTACATTGTACAGCTATTTGTTTGTTTATTTGCTGAATTATAGATTTGGCACTATCTTCATTGAACATGAAAACATTTAAAGAATTAAAATTGCTGGTTGTACAACAATTTTCAATTAATAATTCTACATTTGTTAAAGGCATTTTGAAATTATCTTAAATTAATCGTACACGTGAGAATTAACACATAACCTATCTTAAAATAACGTCGTGAACATAACCTAAATCAAGAAGTAGTGACAGAACCAATATTTGACAGCTCAAAACTTTAGTACAGGTTATAGTCAAAAGGTGGCTTTCACGAACAATTCGACTTGTCATCTGAATTTAATTTCATCTTCGTTCATAATGTCGTTCCTCATAATAATTTTGAGGTTATTATTGAGTTATTTTAAATAATAGCAGTTATAGTGTGCCTATACACTGCCTATACCAAGTTTATGCAACTGTGTTATAAACATAAAAATATTAAATTCTAATGGCTACTAAAACTCAAGATATATTCCATAAATTTAAAAAAGTTCCTTCTAGACAACAGGGAGATGGGCACGAAATTCAGGTATGTACAAAAAAAAAAGTTGCTTAGTCCCATTTATTTAAGAAATACCTCCAAAAATCTATAACGTTTGTCATCTAAAACGTATATATAATATGTTTTAACTTATTTACCACTTCAAAGCGGGGGAGAAACCTAAAAATGGTATATATTTCAGTGTAGATATGTTACTACTTTGAAATATTGCTACTTGATATTTCTTTTACATTATCTATACTAGCGCATCTGTGACAATTAGTGTTCATAGATGTTGGATTTTGACTATTCATGCGATTGACAAATTTTTTGCAAAAGATTCTAACTTGTTATAGGATATATTAGTTTAGGTATACTTACAGGTAAAGGGGTACTTAATTCGCACACTATAGACTTTGGATGTCCAGTCATTATTAGGTTCTTTCTAATAGAACAATTTGTACAGTTCAATGTAATACTTTGAAATCGATTACTGCGCATGACGGTACAGTTGACGGTTTAATAATCAGATTTATGTTGGAACGTTTGCTGTACCACAAGTTGTTCCAATTCTGAATTCGTCAAACTTCGTACGCAATCGTAAAACACGCACCAATGACAGCGACAATTTTTCACCTATAATTCAAGTGCGCATGATAGTACAACCAGTCCATGATCTTGACCGTGTACTGTTTTGACTGTTTTTGTAATGCACATGCTCTGTACACTTTATGTATTGTACATAGAACCTGTTGGAAAGAACCTATTGTTAGCAGAGGAGAGGTCATGAGCAGTTTCTTAAAAGCAGTAAGACTGTTTTCTCTGACGCCTACATTGTTCTCTAACACTAAATTTGTTACCTAACGTTTCCTTTCCCAAAGTAATAGGTTGATGCACAATTATTGCGGCTTTTTTCATGTCCTTTTTTCCTTGCAAAAAATTGAAGTTTGGGTGCTTCTGTTTTTTTAAATAGTCTTCTCTACTTAGTTAATAGAAATGCATGTTGCAAACCATACTCATATCCGTCATATTATGCTCTGAGAAAGGTTGGTAGGTGGTTGAGTCTTTTCGCGATCTTAACGAACTATTTGGCGAGGTTACAATCAGCAAAAGCCTAGTTGAAAGGTGGTTCAAGAGGTTCAAAACGGGCGACACAAGCCTTGCAGATGAAGAAGAAAGAGGACGACCATCGGATTTAGACGACCAAGCCCTTCTAGCGGCCGTGCAAGAGGACGAAAGCCTGACAATACGAATGCTAGCCCACGACTTCAATGCCAACCAATCCATGATCGTTCGTCGCCTCAAAAAGTTCAGAAAGGTGTGAAGACGTTCGACTTTGTTGTTGTCAAAGAGTTCGTTGGGGACCTATCCAGCCAATTTCCACATATTTTGAGCTTCTTAAGATGACGAACGATCCTTGATTGGTTGACATTGAAGTCAAGGGCTAGTATTTTGTCAGGCTTTCGTCCTCTTCTACGACCGCTAGAAGAGCTTGCTCGTCGAAATCCGATGGTCATCCTCTTTCTCCTTCATCAACAAGGTTTGTGTCGTCCGTTATGAACCTCTTGAACCATCTTTTAACTTGGCTTTTGCTGTTCCTTCGCCGAAAAGTTCGTTGAGATCGCGAAATAACTCTGCTGCCTACCAACCTTTCTCAAAGTGGTAGAACATAATATGGTAAATATAACTATGGGTTTCAACCCGCATTTCTGTAACTAAATAGAGAAGATTTTTAGAAAAATAACACCCAAAACATCAATTTTTTGCAAGAAAGAAAGGCGCGAATAAAACCGCTATAATTATGCATCAACCCAATATTTATACATATGATATGTCGATAAACTTTTATTTTATATCATTTATTTAATGTCGGCCTCTTTCTGCATCAGAGGCCACATATCAATTCCAGGGATTGGGACCACAATTTCTGGAAATTTAACCACTGATGGAACTTTCACCTGGCTATTCTGTTTTTTGACGTGAGGTGCTCGACATTTCTTACCAATTAGAATAATTACCGTCGCGACTTGGTCTTGAACTCCGAACAGTTATCAGTGACTTTCTAACTAAGCTGCTGCGATGTCTACAAAAAAATCTTCTTTTGTTAGAAAAATTATAACATATTAGCTTTCTAGGGTAGAAGGGAGAAAGTAATATTATTCATTCCAAATTACAGATCTGAATGTGCTCAACACATTAACATAGTTTAGAAAATTTTACGTTGTCCACTTTTAATATTTCATAAGTCTAATCTTTCTGTAGATTTATGATTGCCAGTATGAATCTTTTGTGGTTGTAATTAATTTATGAATCTTTGACGTTGATTTATTCTTCCTATAAAGAGCATGTAAATGCATAAGGACTGCTTTCAAATATGTTTGAACTTGGTTTTAGGTGGACATTCGGGAAGATGAAGAACAATCGGTTAAATTACAAGAAATTATTGATTTACTTGTAGCAGCAGGATATTTTAGAGCAAGAATAAAAGGCTTATCATCATTTGATAAAGTTGTAGGAGGTATGACTTGGAGCATTCAATCTTGTAACATTGATGTCGATGTAGATTTGTTGTTTCAAGAGAATTCTACTATTGGTCAAAAAATGTAAGTAAATACTTTTTAATTTTAGTTATTACTAGTTTTAAAGCAATACTTTTTTAGATCATTAACAGAGAAAATTGTAGCTGTGTTGCCAAAAATGAAATGTCCGCATAGAATTGAACCTCATCAAATACAGGGTTTAGACTTTATACACATTTTTCCTGTCATACAAGTAAGTTGCAATCGTTTTTATAATTACTGTTGAAAAACATTTACTGTTTAAAGTGGCTTGTGAAACGATCCATGGAATTCAGACAAGAAATGTCTGAATTTGTTCGCTCTTATGCTATTAGTGAATTCCACAAAGAATTCCCTATAAAAACAAAACGTGAAGCACAAACAAAAGTTTTACAAAACATGAATTCCGTGAATGAAGTGTATAGACCACACAGATATTATAAACGTAAAGGCACTTTACCAGAAGAATTGCAAACAAGAGTGCAAATTACACTTCTAGAATATGGATTACGTGGCGATGTTAAAAATACAATACAAACTCAGTCATCTGAAGAAGAAATATTAGAACAACAGCAGGCAGATGAGGTATTTACATACAATACAAAATAATTTTTTGGTGGTGAAGTTATTTTATAGTACGAGGTGTGTTCAAAAAGTATCGCGAATTTTGTGTTTTTTCAAAAATTATTTATTTATTCATGAATATCTATTTTGTCCCCTTCAAAGTAATCCCCATGAGATATTATACACTTGTGCCAACGGT
>JAWQRP010000379.1:0-29864 GCA_033557875.1 Quadriops clusia
AATAATGACAATAGGAGTAATAATAATAAAAATAATAATAACAACAATAATAATAATAATAATAGAATTCTTAAATTAATAAACGGATGAGCTCGCTCGCTTCGCTCGTTCGTCGCCTCGCGCCTACGGCGCTCGTTTTTAAGACACTTAACTAGAGCTTCTAACGTTAAATTTTTTAAGTACATAATAATAATGATAACAATAATGATAGTAATAATAACAATATTAGTTATAATATCAATAGGACTAATAATGACAATAATAGTAATAATAATAAAAATAATAATAACAATAATAGTAATAGTAATAAAAGAATTCTTAAATTAATAAACGGATGAGCTCGCTCGCTCGCCGCCTCGCGCCCACGGCGCTCGTTTTTAAGACACTTAACTAGAGCTTCTTACGTTAAATTTTTTAAGTACATAATAATAATGATAACAATAATGATAGTAATATTAACAATAATAGTTATAATAGCAATAGGAGTAATAATAACAATAATAGTAGTAATAACCATAATAGTAATAATAACAACAATAGTAATAATAACCATAATAGTAATAATACCCATAATAGTAATAATAACCATTATAGTAATAATAACCATAATAGTAATAATAACAATAATAGTAATAATAATAGAATTCTTAAATTAATGAACGGATGAGATCGCTCACTCGCCGCCTCGCGCCTTCGACGCTCGTTTTTAATACACTCAACTGGAGCTTCTAACGTTCAATTTTTCAAGTACAAACAACGAAACAAAAACTTTTAATTACTATGATTTTATTTTATTTCCAACAGTACAATTATACCTAAAAACAAAATTATCACGAATAACATTCAGAATGAATAGGAAAATTGTCAGAGCAAGGCTTCAAAGCCCCATCGTTATCCACAGGATAATTACGAAGCAACTTGTTGTACCCATCGATCAAAATATCCACATTGTACTTCCTCCCCATTTTTTTAACGTACTCTAAACAAACGCAACTCAAAGGATTATTGTCCAAAACCAATTCTCTTCTATTCTTCTTATTGCTCCTCATCCCCAGGAAGAAACCTTCTGGAACGTTCCCCAATTTGTTGTTATCCAAAAAAATCGTCATCTTAACATCGTCGGCCAAAGGTTGCCCAAACCTCAAAATTGGATTAATTTCTTGAATCAAATTCTGGTCCAAATTGACATACTTTAACGAAAACCTTCCATCGAAAGCTTTAGGGTGAATCCTTGCAATCTTATTCCTGGCGAAAAAGACTTGTGACAAACCATCGCAATTTATAAACGCTCCCTTGGGGATGTCCTCCAACTGGTTATCATCCAAATTTATCCTTTCAAATTTGCTCAAAGGAACCGTCGCCCAATTTATGTTCCATTTCTTCAGTTGATTATCCCAAAGCGACAAGTCCTTCAAATTGGTCAATCCGTTAAAGGCTTCGTCCTCAATGGTATCAATTTTGTTGTGAGACAAATGCAACCTCTCCAAACTAGGCAAATTTTGAAAATTGTTCTTCCTGACGACCTTGATTTGGTTGTTGGAAATTTCCAAGGACATCAAAAGAGGTAAATTGATGAAAGCTTCCTCATGGATGTCTACCATCGAGTTTCCACTGAAAGTCAACTGTGTCAATTCGGGTAAATTCTTAATTGCACCTTTGGCTAACGTTTTGACTTCTTCGTTTTTTATGGTAGCTGCCCAAATTTTGTCTTTGAATTCTGAGTTTTCATCAATGGATCCATTGAAATTTCGGTGAACGATTTCTTTGTCAGGATGCAGGATTAACGTTATTTTGACGTTATTTACTTGTTGTAGTGCCACACTTTGGATTAAAACACAAATGAAAATTACTGGAAACAACTTTAATGTAATGTGTGACATGACGGCAAATTGAACAAACACTAAAGAAATTGAACAAACACTAAAGAAAAGATTAGTTTGTTGTCTCATTACTCTGTACGATTAACTAGTGCGGAGTTTATCTAATGCGGTTCAGAAGTTATCGCCAAGTTTTCTGTGAATTTACAAACCTGTTTCGGGCATATTTATTTTTAACAATTTTATTTGTTTACACACTTGGAGTGTAAAACGTTGTTTAATTAATTAATTGCAGTTGAAGGTCGGGAATGTTTATGGAAATCGTCATTCTTTTTTGCTTTTAAATTGCTGCTTAATTAAGAAAGTTGGTTCGGTCGAATCGACGAGAAGTTTGGGGATAACTAGGGCCAAAGTCAACTATAATTTCACCTTTAAACTATAATGGTTCTGAATTTAACCCTTAAGGCACATATGAAAGAGCCATCTTTGCCAAGGCCTGCTGGGTGTACGTGCAAAATGTGTGTTCGGCTCCGGAGTTTTCCGGATTCCTCCGGTATTTGAGGATTTCTCTGAAGTTGTGGGTTTCTGTGAAAATCTATTATAGAAAAAACCTAGTATACAGAAAATCTGTTCTAGAAAAATCTATTCTAATGAAAATCTATTATAGAGAAAATATTTTGTAAAGAAAATAAGCTATACAGAAAATCCGTCATAGAAAGATTCAGATAGTGAGAGAGAGCGAAGGTTCGAAAGTGAAATGCACAGTTACTGTTTACTTTACTATCCGATCGGTTTGAATGGACGGAAATACTCACGTAGCCTTCTTATTAGGAATCGCAGAGGTCAACACTATCAATTTGTTGTTTCCTAGCCTGGTATGTCTGCCGAGTTGCAGGATCACTTTCGTTGGAATCTCTGCTGATGATGGAATCTAGATTGTTTGTCTCGCTAGCGCTCTCATTCTCCTTGGTGCGAGCAAGAGAGCTGCTCGGCGGCTTTTCCGGTTCATTTTCCTTTTTTCCTGCAAGTGTGTGGTAGATTGTTGCTTTTGTTGTTCGTTTTATGTATTACATAATTCGTTAAGGTGTAATTACCAAGATTTTTGGGGGTTGAAGGCTGTGAGGTTTAATGAGGTAGCATAATTTGTCGAGGTTCTTTTGATGTCCTTTTAAATTTCCAACAATCAAATCAAGGTCGTCAAGAAGAACAATTTGCAAAATTTGCCTAGTTTGGAGAGGTTGGATTTGTCTCACAACAAAATTGATACCATTGAGGAAGAAGCCTTTAACTGATTGACCAATTTAAAGGATTTGTCGCTTTGGGATAATCAGCTGAAGAAATGGAACATAAATTGGGTGACGGTTCCTTTGAGCAAATTTGAAAGGATAAATTTTGATGATAACCAGTTGGAGGACATCCCCAAAGGAGCGTTTATAAATTGCGATGGTTTATCACAAGTCTTTTTCGCCAGGAATAAGATTGCAAGGATTCATCCTAAAGCTTTCGACGGAAGGTTTTCGTTAAAGTATGTCAATTTGGACCAGAATTTGATTCAAGAAATTGATTCAATTTTGAAGTTTGGGCAACCTTTGGCCGACGATGTTAAGATGACGGTTTTCTTGGTTAACAACAAATTGGGGTACGTTCCAGAAGGTTTCTTCCTGGGGATGAGGAGCAATAAGAAGAATAGAAGAGAATTGGTTTTGGACAATAATCCTTTGAGTTACGTTTGTTTAGAGTACGTTAAAAAAATGGGAAGGAAGTACAATGTGGATATTTTGATGGATAACGATGGGGCTTGGAAGTCTTGCTCTGACAATTTTCCTATTCATACTGAATGTTATTCGTGATAATTTTGTATTTAGGTATAATTGTACTGTTGGAAATAAACTAAAATCATGGTAATCAAAAGTGTTTGTTTTGTTGTATGTACTTGAAAAATTGAATGTTAGAAGCTACAGTTAACTGTATTAGAAACGAGCGTCGATGGCGCGAGGCGGCGAGCGAGCGAGCTCATCCGTTTATTAATTTAAGAATTCTATTATTAGAATTACTATTATTGTCATTATTACTATTATTGTCTTTATTACTCTTATTGTCATTATTACTCCTATTGTCATTATTACTCCTATTGTTATTATTACTCCTATTGTCATTATTACTAATATTGTCATTATTACTCCTATTGTCATTATTACTCCTACTAATATTATAACTATTATTGTTATCACTACTATCAATTTTGTTATCATTATTATTATGTACGTAAAATAATTAACGTTAGAAGCTCTAGTTAAGTGTCTTAAAAACGAGCGACGAAGGCGCGAGGCGGCGAGCGAGCGAAGCGAGCGAGCTCATGTTCAGTAATTTAAAAATTCTATTATTATTATTACTATTATTGTCATTATTACTCCTATTGTCATTATTACTCCTATTGTCATTATTACTCCTATTGTCATTATTACTCCTATTGTCATTATCATTCCTACTGTTATTATAACTATTATTGTTTTACTACTATCAATTTTGTTATCATTATTATTATGTATGTAAAAAAATTAACGTTAGAAGCTCTAGTTAAGTATCTTAAAAACGAGCGCCGAAGGCGCGAGGCGGCGAGCGAGCGAAGCGAGCGAGCTCAACCGTTCAGTAATTTAAAAATTCTATTATTGTTATTACTATTATTGCCATTATTACTCCTATTGTCATTATTACTATTATTGTCATTATTACTTCTATTGTCATTATTACTCCTACTGTTATTATAACTATTGTTGTTATTACTACTATGAATTTTGTTATCATTATTATTATGTACGTAAAAAAATTTACTATTATTGTTATTACTACTATCAATTTTGTTATCATTATTATTACGTACGTAAAAAAAATAACGATAGAAGCTCTAGTTAAGTGTCTTAAAGCGAGTGCCGAAGGCGCGAGGCGGCGAGTGAGCGAAGCGAGCGAGCTCATCCGTACATTAATTTAGGAATTCTATTATTATTATTATTACCATCAATGTTATTATTATTTTTATTATTATTACTGTTATTGCCATTATTACTCCTACTGCTATTATAACTATTATTGTTATTACTACTATCAATTTACATATCATTATTATTATGTACGTAAAAAAATTATCGTTAGAAGCTCTAGTTAAGTGTCTTAAAAACGAGCGCCGAAGGCGCGAGGCGGCGAGCGAGCGAAGCGAGCGAACTCATCCGTTTATTAATTTAAGAATTCTATTAATATTATTATTATTATTACTATTATTATTATTACTATTATTGTCATTATTACTCGTATTGTTATTATTATTATTATTTAATTCAAAAAACCCCAAATTACTATTATTGTTTCTTAATTAAAAATTACTATTTTTTTATCTTAACAAACATTCTTAGAACATTGTCTTTAGCTTAGTACTATTATTATTTAGTAAAGAATTTACAAATATGCCATAACCGCTTAAAGTTTACTATGTTTTTCACTTGTATAAATTATTTTGAACAAAAATTGTTCATCTTTTAACAAAAATTTTTCATCTATTTAACATAACTTATTCAATTATTTATTATTTTAATTATTGGGTTTGTAGGTCATAAAATATAACTTTGTATACTGCTCAACGTTTCGTTTTTATTAATTAAAATTTCTTCAGAAGTATTAAAATATGAATTTTTTTATTAAATTGCCTACTACTGATGAGTTGTTTTATAATATTTCTTTTTTATTTTAATTGACATATAACAAAAAGTAAGTTTCACTTAAACAAAAATGTTTAGAAAATTTATTTCGTATTGTCACACCTGGTTTAATATCTTGGTTATAGGTAAATTCTATTAATATTATATATACATATATATATATATTATATAATTAATAGATAATTTTTCATATTGAGCAGCATATAGACTAGTTTATGACCTACGAGCCCAGTAATTAAAATCACAAATAATTAAATACAAAAGGTCAAAAAAATGAAAATTGTATACAAAATTTAGTCATCTTTTTAACAAAATTTAATCTGTTATTTCTTAACTAAAAATTATTTTTTTTTATATTCACGTTCTTAGGTCATAGTCTTTAGGTTGTTATCATTATTATTAAGTCAAGAATTAATAATGATTAATTAAGTATTAATTTAATAATGTAATTAAGACATCTTGCCAACACGATCAGCCTGCGGCCGTCGCTTTCTCGTATTAAAATCAAATAACGTGTGACAAAATAAGACTGTTCTTGAATGAAAAAAATTAAAATTAGTTATATAGATCATGAATTATATATATAGACTCTAATCAAAATTAGAAAAAAAATTAGGAGATTTTGAAAACCGAATTATTAAAATTAGCTATTAGGTATAATTAAAAAAAATTATGAAATAAATATATGAACAACATTAATCATTTTTCTGTTACACTTGTTACACATTATAAGATTGTATGTATGTACAAAAAAAATAGAGAAATGTTTCCAAAACCATTTAAATTCAGGGAAAGTTCTCGTTGCGTTTTCTATATGCAAACTTCCCAATGCAATTATGCGCAGTTCTCCAAATTATTTCTTATTGTATTTCTTGCGTTAGGCCGGGCAGCCTCCCTATTTTTACAAAGGGGGACAAATTTAATTCTTAAATTTGCAAACTTTTTTAAGGCGAGGGGCCTCATTTAATAAAGTCTCCCCGGAAAATTCAAGGACTCCGAATTTCATTATTTTCCTGTTGCGAGAATCGCTTTTTATTTATTTAGTTATTGTTAAGAATTCCTGAAGTTCCGGAGGCGCCTTTTATTAAAAATTGTTTTTAGCGTAATCGGCGAAAGGACTTGACTTAGCACATTGTTACGATGTGATTTTTTTTTAATTAGAGACATTATATTATTAAGTATATACGTACATAATATAAATTGTGTACATTATTACAGCACGTAGTGACCTATTTAGATGATTTCCTTTAGATGGGTATTATCACATATAAGTATGTATTATCATATATGTGGTATTACATATAATATCTATGTGGTATTATCATTGTGTTATTTATAAAGCTAATGTTCTCAGGCAAAACGTAATAATGATCTAAATTATTGGAGGAAAGGTAATAGATGCTACGCCTTTCACGTGTGGCATATTTCCTGATACGGTTTCTTTTTCATTTTATTTTTTTGTCGTATTTGTACAATATTATTATTTATTTATATTCGAGTTATTTTTGAAGATAATCTTTTTTGTTCTGAGTTTTTAAGGTTGCATTTTTTTAAATTTAAGTCATTTATTTATGGTTAATGATCCTGTTTTTGCTTAATTTACATAAATACTTTTAAAGATCGAATGGGCATCAGCTGGGAGGCGGAATTGCTCCCAGGATAAGTTTCACTTTCGAATCAAAGCTGCTTGCTGCATATTCCACATGTTTGGCATGATTTCTTAATGGCTATTTTTGGCAATTTCTGGTTTTATTTATTGATTTATGTGTCGCAAACTTAAAATTCCTATTCCGATTTGATGTGCCTTTAATTTGATTCAGATTGCCCCAATTAATTATGCACTGGGGCCATAAAATATTTAAGTGGCCATTAATTAGGATTTCGCGTCTATTTATCGATTTGGCGTTCATTAAGCAGGACGTTCTTGCTGTTCTCTCGTTAATGTTAACAAACGTTTCCTTCCTCTGGTGTGATTCGGCTGTTTGTTGGAATTGAGAATTTGGACAATTTGCAATCGTTATAATTAATGTGACAATATTATAATGAATATAATAATGAATATAATAATGAATATAATAATGAATATAATAATGAATATAATAATAAATATAATAATGAATATAATAATGAATATAATAATGAATATAATAATGAATAAAATAATGTTTGTATTTGCGAACTCGTGGCTGTATTGAGACATCTCAGAGACTTTGAAACATAACGTCGACCTCTTTATCGGGATTATATCGCGAGAAAGAGATGTAAGCACCGAGAGAGCAACATCGCAGTAGGCTGGGTCGAAGCGAACGAACGGAAATAATTTTACTTTCGATTCAGCATTGACAGAAATAGGAGCTCGTATCTCAACATTAATCATTAGAAAGGCATCCTTCCTCTGCTCGGTTTCGGATTGATACAGATCGTTTCATGTCGCTATTGTCTATTGCCGACTAACGGGCTGATTAATTAATTACTCTCCGATAAATTGGGAATTCATTTGGGGTAGAATGAATTTGAAAATGTGCACTACCAGTTTTATAACATTAAATAATAGGTACAATAAGTTGAATAATGATTACAAGATAATGCCCATGTGTAAAGTATAATAGTAATATAATTGTGCGATGTTGCCGCGCTTATTTCTCGACAATTCGCTCCTTCCTTTTCTTGCACCATTTAAGCTAATGTATTAAAAAAAATTATCAAATACTTCTATTTTTAGTCAATAAAGTTTTTAACCTTTAAGACGTGTACACAGCAACCTGCAATACGTATGTGAGTTCGTTGTGTTGTTTCTGTCTTTCACCTTCGAGCAATTCGGCTCAATAGGGAAGTAAAGAGGAAAAATAGAAAATAGAGAAGAAAATAGAAAATAGAGAAGAAAATAGAAAATAGAAGAGAAAATAGAAAAAAGAGGAGAAAATAGAGCGAAAAGGTATTTACAGGGAGCACTATTGACGTTTCGTGAGACAGGAGGCCGAGGAACATACCTACATATTTCCTCTCGTTCCTTTTTATTGTGGCTTAATCCTTTCGAAATATCTAGCGTGCGAGAGCCGAAGAAGAGTTGAGCTCAACTTGAGCGCCCCATCAATAATGCACGACATTCTCGGTAAACATTCACTAACTCGAGAAGTTTTTGCTCAACAACTCATGTTAATATCCTTAAGGCTTGTCTAACAAGAGGCAGATAGGTAGATCGCTCGCTAGAGGCGCTGCCAACTAAACTTTAGCTTCGCCTTAGGGTTAGGTTTCTTCTTACCAACTCACACTTATACTTGTTACAAATAATAATTGTAATAGTAATAATAATAATAATATGATAATAATAATAATAATATGATAATAGTAATAATAATAATAATGATAATACATCTTCGATAATCTGCACACTAATAAAAACCGAGCACACCCCCGACGACAGCAGAAATTGCAATTCGAAAAGTTATCCTATCGTAAAATTGGTTATTATTGATTCTGGGATTCCTCGCGCGTTTAATCCTTAAATTCAACCGAATCGCTAATGCAAAATCATTACTATTCGCTCCAAAGCTCTACTACATTCTCCGATTATAATTGCCATTGCTAATCCCAAACGATGGCAACCTTAATAACCGTAACGTTACCGTGGTTGCCTAACCGCACGCAACAATAACAATAAACATTTTTATAAATTTATTTTTTATTTTTAACAGAAAGGGGATTGGGTAACAACACAGCAGATACAGTACATATACAATAATTGCAAGAATCAGTTTTAGATAATTCAGTATTTTTTTCCTTTTGTTTTTTTACTATAATTCAAGTAATAGAAAAAAAGAGGGATGAAAGTTGATGAAAGAAAACAGAAAAATTTTTTTTTTGAAGAGTAATAACCGAAATTTGAGAACGATATCTTTTACCACCATCCACCATGACCATAATATCCAGAATAACTCGGCCATCCAGAATAATAACTGGGATAGTAGTGTCCATATCCTCCTAATCCATATCCTAATCCATGACCATCCCATCCTCCATATCCATATCCATGACCATATCCTAATCCTCCATAGGAAACTGTTTTAACGACAGGAGCGACTGCAACGCTCGAAACCACAGGAACATGATGGCCATAACCATAACCAAGTCCATATCCTAAACCACCATAACCTAAACCACCATATCCTCCATAACCCAATCCTACGGCACCCCTCTTAGTAGTCTTCTTCTCCACGACTTCCGCGTCTTCGGCGACAGCCAAAGCGGCTAAGGCGACAACGGCAATAACCTAAAAAAATAAAAGAAAAGAAAAAATAACAACTCGAAACTAATTCGAAAAAAATAACAACTCGAAACTAAGTTGAAAAAAATAACAACTCGAAACTAACTTGAAAAAATATCAACTCGAAACTAACTTGAAAAAAATAACATTAAAAAATCCTTATTTTTTTAAAAAAAAGCAATAAAAAATCACGAAAGCCCCAGGATTGCATCCTCGAGGACCACATAATTATGTTAAAGATAAAGTCCGGGGAATTATGCAGGACTCCTCGAGCAATAAACCCAAATTACGCACAACTCACTAAGCACGAAAGAAAACCTCTCATAAGAGACTCACCAAGAGTTTCATATTGGTGGTTGAACGTTCTTTGTTGTTTTGATGGCAAAGGGGTTCCAGGCAGGATATTTATACGGCCAAGCTGGCTCCATCTTTCATCCCACCAAGGCTCTTTTAGATTGCGAAACCTCGGCTAAGGTTAAGAGGAAGCCGTGCCACCGTTCTGGCCGCAGCTTATTGTTTCTTCGACGAGCATTAGGCTTGCGTGTGCAAGACAATGCCAATCTTCGTCTCTTCATTGTTGTCAACCTTAAACCAGATATTGTCTTTAAGGATTATTGCTCAATAGGCCTAGCCGGCAATTATTCTTATAATTCTTAATAATTTCGTCTCCGCTGATTGCGGTCCTTGCGCCTTGCGATAATTATCTATCCTACAAATGCTTACTTTACTTTGTCTCTCTTTTTTATTATAGTTATTGTCTTCGGGTGCCATTGTGCTATATGCCACTTGTTCCCACAACTATTTGTCGTAGCCTTTTTTATTTGCTTATTTATTTGTTTATTTATCTGTTTATTTATTTGTTTATTTATCTGTTTATTTATTTGTTTATTTATCTGTTTATTTATTTGTTTATTTATCTGTTTATTAATTTGTTTATATATTTCTCTATTCATTTTTTTAAATTAATTTCTCTCTTTATTTGTTTATTGTCTACACTCGGTCCGTTTAACTTAAATTTTTTACTATTACAATTTTTATTATTAACATATTCATTGTTAACATTTTTGTTATTATCATTTTTGTTACTATCATTACTTTTCATTAGCGTGGGTCTATTCAGCAGTAATGTTTCCTTATTGCATAATTATGTTAAAACATGGTTTTATTTCTCATTCGGAATTTTTGTCATTGAGGAGGAATACCGTGGCATGTTCCCTGCTAATTGGCAAAATTTGTTTTAATTTTTTGCTCACGTGTTGAGCGTTATCCTGATTTATGGAATATGTTCGCAATGCCATCGGATCTAATTAATTCGTTCGACGAATTGTACCTATAATAGCTTCTATTCATCTATATTTGCTGAAATGTTAAATTGAAGGCTGTGGATGAAAGTTTAGGCACATCTACACTTTTACATATATTTTTTTAAATATATTTATTAATATTTTTTTCAATATATTTATTAATATTTTTTTAATATATTTATTAATATTTTCTTTAATATATTTATACTTTTTAATACACTTATTATTTTATTACCTCATAGATTTACTATAAATTTTACTACACTTTTACGATTTGTTTATCAATACATTTATTAAAACAACAAACCTAGAATTACATCTTCGCCTATCAAATTGTGTGATATGCGCATATATCCTCTGAATACCCATTCGTCTGTATTAAACTTTTATTAAAGCAATAAATTGTTGCTTTTGTCCCACTGTAAGAATTTACTGCTTATAATAGAGTTCATTACTATTGTTACGAATCATTTTATTGGAATAATACAAACTGTTATCCGGCAAATCGTTTTGTCGGTAAATAATAGTTAGCCCACCGAATTTGAATGAAACGAACGCTTTTTGTTATGTTTGTTCCTTTATTTTTTATGTGATTTATTATGATATGATATTATTATGTTATTTTACGAAATGTACCTAAAATTACATTTCTTAAACTAGTTACAATTTGTTTACTACAGCATATTCTCGTTCATACATGCATGTACATTTTGTCTTCGGGACGCACAAAACCAGATATTTCATCTTAGTTATATACATTTTTTAAAGATGTACTTATTATTTGAAAAATCCGATTAGTAAAAGTTTTAATAAACACAAAGTAGGAAACATCAAGGGAGTAGGCGCTCGCTCACTCGCTCCGCTCGTTCGCGAGCCACACAAGACATGATGGTCGCGCTACGCACGACCCTCGTGTCTTGCCAACACTATTATTTATAAAAAAATTAAAAATTATTAGGGTTTGAAGACAATTGGTGAATTAAAAATGTTCCAAAATAAATAATATATTAAAATAAATTATATAAAAATATTAATATTGACATTGATATTGATATTGATATTGACATTGATATTGATATTGATATTGATATTGATATTGATATTAAACACAAAGTAGGATACATCAAGAGAGTAAGCGCTCGCTCACTCGCTTCGCTCGTTCGCGAGCCACACAAGACATTCAGGTCGCCTACGCGCGACCTGAATGTCTTGCCAACACTATCGGCCTTCGGCCTTCGCTTCCTCGGATTAACATCAAAATAGTAGATGACCAAAATAAATAATATAAAAAAAAAATAGTAAACTAAAGTATATAAATACAAAATTATGGAGGATGTAAAATCAGTTCAAGAACTAAAGATGTTGCATATTAAACAATACACAAAAATAAATAAATAAAAAATTATTAAGGATTTAAAGACAGTTGAAAAACTAAACATGTTGCATATTAAATAATATACAAAAATAAATAAAATAATAAAATAAATTATATAAAAATATAAATATTAATATTAAAACATAAATATAAATATTAACAAACTAAAATAAATAAATAAAAAATTATCAAAGATGTAAAGACACTTGGAGAATTAAAAGTGTTTCGAAATAAATAATATGCAAAAATAAATAATTTTCAAAACAAAATATAATATACTAAAATTAATAATAAACTAAAATAAATAAATGAAAAGCTATCAATAATTTAAAGACAGTTATAGAATTAAAGATGTTCCATAATAAATAATGTTCAAAAATAAATAATGTAATAAAATAAATAACGAACTAAAGTCAATAATGAACTAAAATAACTGAATAAAAAATTATTAAGAATTAAATACGTTCCAAAATAAATAATATAGAAAAATAAATAGTAAACTAAAGTAAAGAAATAAAAAATTATCGATGATGTAAAGTCTGTTGAAAAATTAAAGATGTTGCATATTAAATAATACACAAAAATAAATGATATACAAAAATATTAATATACTAAATTAATAAATAAAAAATTATCAAGGATGTAAAAACCAATTGAAGAATTAAAATTAAATAAATAATATTTAAAACTGAATATACTAAAATTAATAATAAACTATAATAAATAAATAAATAATTATCAACGATTTAAAGACAGTTCCAGAATTAAATATGTATATATATACATAATTTAGATTCATAAACTACTAATTTTATATAAGCATATAGATCAGACCGTAACATATAAATAAATAAATATATATATATATATATATATATATATATATATATATATACATATATTTCAAAATAAATCATATTCAAAAATAAATAATCTAATAACTGATATACAAAAATAAATCATATGCTAGAATAAATAAATAAAAAATATGGAAGATTTGGAGGATTAAGGATGTTCTAAAATAAATAATTTTCAAAAATAAATAGTAAATTAAAGTAAATAAATAAAACATTATCAAGGATGTAAAGACAATTGGAGAATTAACCGTGATTCAGATTAAATAATATACAAAAAAAAATATTAAAAACTAAATATAATATACTGAAATTAATAATAAACTAAAATAAATAAATAAAAAATTATCAATGATTTAAAGACAATTAGGGTATTAAAGATATTCCATAAAATATAATATTGAAAAATAAATCATCTAATAAAATAAATATCAAACCAAAAAGAAAGAATAATCTAAAATAAATAAATAAATAAATCTTTATTAAGGGTTATTCGAGAATTAAAGATGTTCCAAAATAAATAATATTCAAAAATAAATAATCTAATAAAATAAGTGATATACAAAAATATTAATAAATTAATATAAATAAATGAAAAATAATCAAGAATGTAAAAACAGGTTGAGAATTAAAGATGTTCCAAAATAAATAATATAGAAAAATAAATAGTAAACTAAAGTAAATAAATAAAAAATTGTCGAGGATTTAAATACAGTTGAATAACTAAAGATGTTGCATATTAAATAATACACAAAAATAAATAATATCCTTAGTAGTTGATGTCCTTAAATAAATCAAAAAAAATAATAATAAAGTAAAATAAATAAAAATAAAAATAATTTAGAATTTAAAGACAGTTGAAAAATGAAAGATATTCAAAAATATATAATATTCAATAATAAATAATCTACTAAAATCAATAATATACAAACATATTAATAACCTAAAATAAATAATAAAGAATATAAGAACTGTTTGAAAATTAAAGACGTTCCAAAATAATTAGTAAACTAAAGTAAATAAATAAAAAAATATCGAGGGTTTAAAGACAGACTAAAGATGTTGCGTATTAAATAATACACAGAAATAAGTAATAAACTGAAGTAAATAAATTAGAAATTATTAAGGGTTTAAAGACAGTTGGAGAATTAAAGATGTTCCAAAATAAATAATATATTAAAATAAATGATATACTTATTTATATAATAATATAAATAAATATTAAAACATAAATATAAACATTAATAAACTAAAATAAATAAATAAAAAATTATCAAGGATGTAAAGACAATTAGAGAATTAAAAGTGTTTTAAATAATAATAATAAATAGGTAATATTCAAAAATAAATACTATTCAAACATTAATAACAAACCAAAATAAATAATAAACTAAGATATATAAAAAAAATACTAAGAATTTAAATGCAATTAGAGAATTAAGGATGTTTCATAATAAATAATATTCAAAAATAAATGATATACAAAAATATTAATTTACTAAATTAATAAATAAAAAAATATCAAGGATGTAAAAACAATTGAAGAATTAAAATTAAATAAATAATATTTAAAACTGAATATAATATACTAAAATTAATAATAAACTAAAATAAATAAATGATTATCAATGATTTAAAGACAGTTAGAGAATTAAATATGTTCCAATATAAATAACAATCAAAAATGAATACATAAATAATTATCAAGAATTTAAAAACAGTTAGACAATTAAAGATGTTCCAAAATAAATACTATTCATAAATACATAACATATCAAAATAAATAACAAACTAAAATAAATAATAAACTAAAATAAATAAGCTAAAATAAATAAATAAACTAAAATAAATGAGCTAAAGTAAGGAAATAAAAAAATATCAAGAATTTAAAGACAGTTCCAGAATTAAAGATATTCCAAATTAAATCATATTCAAAAATAAATAATCTAATAACTGATATATAAAAATAAATCATATGCTAAAATAAATAATACACTAAAATAAATAAATAAAAATTATCGAAGATTTTAAGACGTTCCAAAATAAATAATGTACAAAAATAAATTAACGTAAATAAATAAAAAAGTGTCGAGGATTTAAAGACAGTTAAAGAACTAAAGATGTTGCGTATTAAATAATATACAAAAATAAATAAATAAAATATTATCAATATACTAAATTAATAATAAACTAAAATAAATAAATAAAAAATTATCAATGATTTAAAGACAATTAGGGTATTAAAGATGTTCAATAAAAAATAATATTCAAAAATAAGTAACATAATAAAATAAATAAGAAACCAAAATAACAAATAAACTAAAATAAATAAATAAATCTTTATTAAGGATTTAAAGACTATTCGAGAATTAAAGATGTTCCGAAATAAATAATATTCAAAAATAAATAATCTACTAAAATAAGTGATATACAGAAATGTTTATAAACAAAAATAAATAAATTAAAAATGAGAATACAAAAACAGTTTGAGAATTAAAGACGTTGCAAAATAAATAACATAGAAAATAAATAGTAAACTAAAATATATAAATAAAAAATGATCGAGGATTAAAAGACAGTTAAAGAACTAAAGAAGTTTCATATTAAATAATACATAAAAATAAATAATAAACTAAAATAAATTAATAAAAAATTATTACGAATTTAAAGACAGTTGAAGAATTAAAGATGTTTCAAAAAAATAATAAATTACAATAAATTAGTACTATATAAATTATAATCTATAATATAATATTAATATTAATATTAAAATATAAATATTAATATTAAAATATAAATATTAATATTAAAATATAAATATTAATATTAAAATATAAATATTAATAAACTTAAATAAATAAATAAATAAATATTAAGAATGTAAAGACAATTGGAGAATTTAAAGTGTTTCACGATAAAGAATGTACAGAAATAAATAATATACTAAAATAAATGTTAAACAAATAAAACTAAATTAAATGAATAAAAAATAATAGGGATTTAAAGACAGTTGGAAAATTGAAGATATTCCAAAGTAAATAATATTCAAAAATATTAATAAACTAAAATGAATAAATTAAAAATGATCAAAAACAGTTGAAGAACTAAAGAAATTCCATATTAAATGATACACAAAATAAATACTAAATTAAAGTAAATACATAAAAATTATCGAGGATTTGGAGAATTAAAGCTGTTCCAAAATAATATATGTACAATAATAAATAGTAAACTAAAATACTTTTTAAAAAATATATCAAGGAACACAGTTGGACAATTAAACACGTTTCTAAATAAATTAGTTATAATAAATTTTAATTCACCATTAATTTAATTTTAAAGTCTTTAAATTCATAATTATTTTTCATTCATTTATTTATTTTTGGTATATTATTTATTTTGAAACATTTTCTAACTGTCTTTAAATCCTTGATTGGGATACGGTATATACAATAGATTAAAACTTCATCAGGATTTTTATAACTTTTAATGTCTTGAATAAATCCTGAAATTTAACAGTATTAATATCACTGTAGTTCATGGTGACCGAAACAGGTATAAAAAATATATATGTATAAGAGAATTTATTGAACAATTAAAAATGAAAAATACTTTAGAAATAAGACATGAGGGTCGAGAAGCTTATGTAAATGTATGGGAAATGAAGAGAAAATCTGTGTTATCACATTATACATGCAACTAATATTAATTACTAAAATATTTATATTAATTATTAAAAATATGGATATAATTTATTTTTAAATATATTTACTTTGGTGTCTTCAACTGTAGCGTAGCGCGACCCTCATGTCTTGTGTGGCTCGCGATATTTGCGATAAATTGATAGCACATGAGTAAGCAATTATGTATTAATTTTATAATTATACACATGCAATTAGATACGCATAAATTAATACACATATTTGAACGATTATATTTATATATTCATATCTGTACATTCTCTCTGGATTTTTATTATAAAATCTCGTATTAGTCATAATTTGAACGCGATGTGTTTTATTCTGTATTATTATTATTATTATTGATGATATTTAGTGATAATTATAATTACTGTGTATATTATTTATTTGTTTATTCAGTTGTTAGTTCATCCATTTATTTCTTTATTCATTTATTAAATTATTTTGATTATTAAAGAATATAGATTGCTAAAAATGCGAATTTGGTAATTGATAAAATTTTTATCCTACTTAACATTTTATTTCAATTCATAACAAAATTTATTTAAATCTTAATATCGAAAATAATATGGATATTAGAGATAAATAGGTCGACGCGAATCGCACGAAACAGGTGTGTCCCAACGGTGGTTCTTTCGCGTGTAAACAAATCTTTAACATAATAATTAGCCGACAATCAAATGCAAATTGAATAGATTAGTCAACAACAGTAGCTCAATAACAGGAAAAACGATTTTTATATCTTCGGTGCCTAATAGCCTGATATTAAAAAATGCCAAGGACGACGTTGCATTTCCCTTCTTCAATATCAAGAACGTTTACGTTGCTTCATTATGTGTCGCGTTCAATTGTGATAGCCATTTTAATTAAGTTTAATTCCTGTGGTATTATCGGTAATGGCAAAAATTGTCATTGCAAAAATTCTCATTGCAAAAATTTTCATTGCAAAAATTCTCAGTGCAAAAATTCTCAGTGCAAAAATTCTCAGTGCAAAAATTCTCATTGCAAAACTTTTCATTGCAAAAATTGTCATGGTAAAAATTGTTATGGTAAAAATAATAATCGCAAAAAAGGGGTATGGTAAAAATGACAATGAAAAGAAGTTGTAATACATTTTTTGTAGTAATAACAGGAAAGCAATATTCAATTTGAATGTTCATAACAAGTAAGTTGTATTACACCAGTAATTGTATGTTACGGGTAATTAAAACAATGTCGTCGGATATAATTATTTTAAACCAGCAACTTAAATGTCATTGCTTAAAAAATTATTTGTTATTACATTCATTGTTATCACAATCATTGTTATCTCTCCAGTCTGTATCTTTCGTTCTCTTGGCAATATTTCGGCAGTCTTCAGCAGTACAAGCCGAGTCGTATAAACCGGGATACTGTACCCATAAAGTGGAATAATAGTAATAATGCGATATATCCTTGAGCGATAAAATTGATATTTTGATAAAAAGCTAGCTTGTGTTACCGTTCACGAGCGAGGCATAAAAGGAGCAGTAAAAAAGAGCGTTATTTATTGAATTTAGCAGATATTGCGGGTTAACGATTCTCAAAATGGTGACCTTCCTCTCTAGGTCTAATATGTTTTGCTGCCATTACTGACATACAAAGCAAGGCTTTTATGTTTTTCTCGCGCGGGCAATTATTCTAATTGAGCGTTGTGAGGCGCTATTGATCCTTTTTTCCGGTACGAACGGAATTTTATTGTTAACGAGGGCCTAAGTTCGAAGGTACTTAACGGAAGGAAAGTTGGTCGGTAATTAGACCGTTTAAATCCTTCCGCAAATTAGGGATGATTTTAAAAGTTGAAAATTAATTTTCCAGCCGGTTTTTCTCAAAAGTGGCCCCGCCAATTAAAAGTTTCTTCTCGGAGGAGGAGAATTTTCGCCGTAAAAATATTAATAATGAAAATAAGATTAATCGCTCGAATTGTTGCTCAACTGGAGGCGATTAAATGAGTTGTGCAAGTGGAGCTGTTGCATCGCACATACGTTACATACTGTCCGTTTTATGGCTTTTAGCAATGCGGCTGTTTTGCCGGCGCTGCGTTTTTGAAAGAACGCTTGAATGGCCCATAAAGTGGCACAAGAAACCATAAATTACGTTATAGGTGGAAATATACCTAATGATGTAGTTAATTTAAGAAAAGAATGAGACTGCTTTATTTCTTCTGATGGGGCACAAATGCAGCCGTAAAATCAGCATTAGTCCGGCTCGGAATGAGACAATGCCGATGCTGAATTTAGGATCTAATGGACCATATATTTCCTATTGAGTCTGGCCGTGGGGGAAGCAAGCATGCGATGTTTCACGAGGATTTCCCTTAAATTAATGGAAGCATATAAACGAATGAACGATGCTCCCGCCTTTGAAAAATGGAATAAACCTAGAAGAAAATTTCTTTCGATGTATGCCGATTTGTGTGATCTATGTTCTCTTTATCCACAAATTTGCTTATTCGTCTCGAAACGTTTATTTGGAATCTAAACGTTTAGACCGACTCTCCGAGTCGGCCTTCGATTTTTTCGTATATAACAACTTGGCGTTTCTTGTATTCCCCCTAATTGAAAATTGCCGTGTCATACAACGAAACAACAATGGAAATAACGAAACTATTCATACGTGTAAAAAACTGAAGCGTTTAACAGGTATTCTAGTTGCGATTTCGAAACGGTAATTAACATAGATAGTATTGTGGGCACCGCCTTATAAAGTGTATTACACGGACAGGTTGCCAAAGAAATAAGCCTTATTTACCGGCTTCTTGCAAATAGGATGAACAAACACTTGCGAATACGACAAATAGCAGAGACAAATTCTACTATAACATCAGTTCTACCGAATAAATCGTTGGAATAAATGAAGCTTCTTTTAAGTATAAACATACGTATGAACGTAGTTGATTTTTTGCGAAATAAACCGTCGGTGACGACATGAAAATGAGACGAGAGCATTGACGAAACCAGGCGACAGGATGCAAGGCTAATGATAGTTTTTCACTCGAGTTGCTCAAAGCCAACAAACTCAGAAGTAATGAAGTAACTTGTATTAAGTGGAAGAATTATTACGTTTTGTCACATTCAACAATTAACATTTGTTATGTACAATAACATTATGTACATACAACATAATGTACATATTACTCATGAGGATACCTTCCAATGCCACAACGATCTTCAGCATGGCTAAGTTTCCGATATCGAAGGAAAAAAGTCGACCGAGTCGAAGCCACCGGTCGGAACAGCCTTCCCGCAAAAACCAACAGCTAATTTCTCTTTTTATTCTCAACATTATCATGAATATTAATTTTTATTCTCGACATTAGCGCGCATATTAATTGTTACAAATGTGTCGAGTGTGAGAGCCTCACTGCTGAAGAGCTAATAACTCAGTTTATGTCTGAATTAAACGCACGCATTATCCTGAGGCCGCACTAAAGCGAGTGCGTTTGCGAATTGCTTATTAAACCTATCTGTGTATTTATGTATGTATGCATGTATGTGTGTGAATAATATATAATTGAATAAGACGCGAGTGAGGAGAATTCACATGAATTAATGTGTACTCATTCATTTAAACATTAAGTGGATAACCATCATTGAATAGAAGCTTTGCTTACTATTATTTAACACGTTATGTGCATGTGTAAAGCGAAATCGCGTTTGCGTAGGCAACCAGCGTTACGACTGCTGTCACACCGGTCGCCTATGTTGAGTAAAAGAAACGTTCCAATTATGTATGTTCGAAAGAGAGATATATGTATATAAAAAGAGACATTATATTGCATAAAAATTGTCGATCGTATACGTACCCGATATTAAAATGTGGTAATGCTCTCTATAAGTGATACAATAAGCGTATTATTGTATGTAATTCATTAGGTATAATATGCTAAATTTCTAATATACATATTGCAATATTCTATTCTTGCTGCACATTATAAATATACATAACATAGATTATAACTATATTTACATAACATAGATTATACCTATACATAACATAGATTAAGAAAATAAGTCGATGTACCATCTACAATACATAGTTCCAATTATATACAACTCCTCATTAATTATTGAGACGTCCGTCTTGCTCGCTTCGCTCGCAAGCGCTCTCGCCTTCGGCGCTCACTTTAATACAGTCAACTGGAGTGAGATAATTCAAGATACGGTTTTATTAGAAATATATTTCTAATATTTTAAGTCTCCACTTTAAAGTTTTAAAACAAATAATATATTACATATTTTATTATTTTTAGTATGTACTTCAACTACTCTAACCATTAAAAAATAATAAAATATGTATTTTATTTTGGGTATTAGTCCTCTGAGATTTGCAGTATAAGGAAATAATTGTGTCGTACCTTCTCAGCAATTTTTTTTTTTCGTAATAAAGAAAAAAAATTGCTGAGAAAATATGTATTCCCTGTATAATTATTGCGATGTTCGTCTTGCTCGCTTCGCTCGCAAGCGCTCGCGCCTTCGGCGCTCGCTTTAATGATCTCAACTGAAGAGAGATAATTCAAGATACGGTTTTATTAGAAATGTATTTTTATAATTTTGATTACTTGCCGTATATTCTTGAAAAAATGTAAAACAAATGCAAACAACATTATTAAATTAAAAAAATTAATTAAATTATTAAATAAAATAAAATAAATTATTAAATTGAAAAAAAATTGATAATATACAAATTTCAAAGTAATAACTAAGTAACTCAATGATATAAAATAAAAAATGTCCTCTCCTTAACCATATAAATGTCCGTCTTGCTCGCTTCGCTCGCAAGCGCTCGCGCCTTCGGCGCTCGCTTTAATAATCTCAACTGGAGTGAGTTAATTCAAGATACGGTTTTATTAGAAATTTATTTCTAATATTTTAACTCTTCCCTTTAGAATCTTAGAACAAATAAGTAATACATTACATATTTTATTATTTTTAATATGTACTTCAACTACTCTAACTATTAAAAAGTAATAAAACATGTTATCATTTTGTCCTAATAAAATATGTATATATTCCCTGTAAAGTATCAAGATGTCCGTCTTGCTCGCTTCGCTCGCTTTAATAATCTCAACTGGTGTGAGATAATTCAAGATACGATTTTATTTGAAATCTATTTTTATAATTTTGATTATTTTCCGCATATTCTAAAAAAATTAAATTAGGAAATTAAGACAAAATTACTAAATTAAAAATATTAAATTATTTAATAAAAAAATTAAATTAAATCATGAAATTAAAATAAATTAATTTATTAAATACAAAAAAAATTAAATTAAATTATTAAATTAAAAAAAATTAAATTAAATTATCTAATTAAAAAAATTTAATAAATTATTAAATTAAAAAAATTAAATGAAATAATTAAATTAAAAACAATAACTAAAATTATTAAATTAAAAAATATAATTATTAAATAAAAAATAATAATAATTTACAAATCAAAGTTATCAATAAGTAACTTAATGATATAAAATAAAAAATGTTCTCTCCTTAACCGTATGAACGTCCGTCTTGCTCGCTTCGCTCGCAAGCGCTCGCGCCTTCGGCACTCGCTTTAATACAGTCAACTGGAGCAAGATAATTCAAGATACAGTTTTATTAGAAATATGTTTTTATAATTTCGATTAATTGCTGTATATTCTAAAAAATTTTTAAAAAATAAATTAAATTATTAAATTAAAAAAGAATAAATTAATAAATAAAGAAAAAATAAATTATTTAATAAAATAAAATAAATTATTAAACAAAATAAAATAAATTATTAAATTAAAAAAAAATAATTTACAAATTTCAAAGTAATAAATAAGTAACTTAATGATATACAGTAAAAAATCTCCTCTTTCTCTAACTATAGAAACGTCCGTCTTGCTCGCTTCGCTCGCTTTAACAATCTCAACTGGAGCGAGTTACTTCAAGATACGGTTTTATTAGAAATATATTTCTATAGCTTTAATTATTTGGTGTATATTTAAAAAAAAATAAATTCAATTACTAAATTTTAAAAATTAAATTAAATTAATAAATTAAGAAAAATTAAATGAAATTTTAAAAATAAAAATAATTAAATTAAAATATTGAATTACACAATATATATAATTTACAAATTTCAAAGTAATAAATAAGTAACTTAAAGATATAAAATAAAAAAAAATCCTCTTCCTTACTATAGAAACGTTTTAAGATTCTAAAGTAAAGAGTTAAAATATTAGAAATAGATTTCTAATAAAACCGCATATTAAATTATTTCACTCCAGTTGAGATTATTAAAGCGACATCTCAATAATTATACAGAGAATATATATTTCATTAGGGTAAAATAATAACATGTTTTATCACTTTTTAATGGTTAGAGTAGTTGAAGTACATATGTATTAAAAATAATAAAATATGAAAGTACATTTTATTTGCATCCATGTAATGTATTATTTAATTAAAAACAATAAAATATGTAATATAATACTTATTTGTTTTAAGATTCTAAAGTGAGAAGTTAAAATATTAGAAATATATTTCTATTAAAAACGTATCATAAATTTAGATATCTAATAAAATCATATCTTAAATTAACTCGCTCCAGTTGAGATTATTAAAGCGAGGGCCGAAGGCGCGAGCGCTTGCGAGCGAAGCGAGCAAGACCGGGCGTATCTAAGGTTAGAGAGAGAACATCTTTTATTTGTTATTGTTTATTATTATTATTATATTTTATTAGGGTAAAATAATAACATTTTATTACTTTTTAATGATTAGAGTTAAAAATAATATAATATGTAATGTATTACCATTGAATTACTTATTTGTTTGAAGATTCTAAAGAGAAGAGTTAATACATTAGAAATAGATTTGTAGTCAAAACGTATCTTGAATATAAATTTCTAATAAGACCATATCTTGAATTATCTCTCTCCAGTTGAGATTATTAAAGCGAGCGCCGCAGGCGCTCGCCCTTGCGAGCGAAGCAAGCAAGACAGACATCTTGATAATTATACACTGAATACATATTTATTATTAGATAATATTATTATATTTTATTTGGGTAAAATAATAATATATTTTATTATTTTTTTAATGATTAGAGTAGTTGAAGAACATATTAAAAATAATAAAATATGTCATGTATTACTTGATTAAAAATAATAAAATATGTGATGTATTGATTAATTAAAAACAATAACATATGTAATGTATAACTTATTTGTTTTAAGATTCTAAAGTAAAGAGTTAAAATATTAGAAATAGATTTCCAATAAAATCGTATCTTTAATTATCTCTCTCCAGTTAACTGTATTAAAGCGAGCGCCGAAGGCGCGAGCGCTTGCGAGCGAAGCGAGCAAGACGGACATCTTGATAATTATACAGGGAATACATATTTATTATTATTATTATATTTTATTAGGGTAAAATAATAACATTTTATTACTTTTTAATGATTAGAGTAGTAGAAGTACATATTAAAAATAATAAAATATGTAATGTATTACTTATTTGTTTTAAGATTCTAAAGTGAAGAGTTAAAACATTAGAAATAGATTTGTAGTCAAAACGTATCTTGGATTTAAATTTCTAATAAAACCATATCTTGAATTAAGTCACTCCAGTTGAAATTATTAAAGCGAGCGCCGCAGGCGCTCGCCCTTGCGAGCGAAGCCAGCAAGACAGACATCTTGATAATTATACACTGAATACATATTTATTATTAATATTATTATATTTTATTAGTGTAAAATAATAATATATTTTATTATTTTTTTAATGATTAGAGTAGTTGAAGTACATATTAAAAATAATAAAATGTGTCATATATTACTTAATTAAAAATAATAAAATATGTGATGTATTGATTAATTAAAAACAATAAAATATGTAATGTATTTCTTATTTGTTTTAAGATTCTAAAGTGAAGAATTAAAATATTAGAAATAGATTTCTAGTAAAACCGTATCTTGAATTATCTCTCTCCAGTTGAGATTATTAAAGCGAGCGCCGAAGGCGCGAGCCCTTGCGAGCGAAGCGAGCAAGACGGACATCTTGATAATTATACAGGGAATACATATTTTATTAGGATAAAATAACAACATGTTTTATTATTTTTTAATAGTTAGAGTAGTTGAAATACATATGTATTAAAAGTAATAAAATATGAAAGTACATTTTATATACACCCATGTAATGTATTACTTAATTAAAAACAATAAAATATATAATGTATTAGTTATTTGTTTTAAGATTCTAAAGTGAAGATTTAAGATATTAGAAACAGATTTCTAATAAAATCGTATCTTGAATTGTCTCACTCCAGTTGAGATTATTAAAGCGAGCGCCGAAGGCGCGAGCGCTTGCGAGCGAAGCGAGCAAGACGTACATTTCAATAATTATAGAGGTGATATATATTTTGTTACTATAAAATACTAACGTATTTTATTACTTTTTAATAGTTATAGTAGTTGAAGTACATATGTTAAAAATAATAAAATATGAAAGTATTTTATTTACACTCGTGTAATGTATTATTTAATTAAAAACAATAAAATATGTAATGTATTATTTGTGTTAAGATTCTAAAGTGAAGAGTTAAATATTAGGAATAGATTTCTAATAAAACTGTATCTTAAATTATATGACTCCAGTTGAGATTATTAAAGCGAGCGCCGAAGGCGCGAGCGCTTGCGAGCGAAGCGAGCAAGACGAACATCGCAATAATTATACAGGGAATACATATTTTATTAGGGAAAAATAATAGCGTATTTTATTACTTTTTAATGGTTAGAGTAATTGAAGTACATATATATTAAAAATAATAAAACATTAATATAATTAATTATTATAGAAAATGCTTATTTCAGTTTTAGTGTAGGTACTGTAAGTTTACATTTCGTATAAGACCAACAAAATTGAATCAAAGAAACTATTTTTATTTTTTAGTTGTTCTTATTTTATATTAATTTTCTAACGTTAACTTTTTTGTTTCAGATATAAGGCGACACCTTCACACATAGGTAAGTCGATGCACATAATTTTGATTATATTAAGATAATTCTTAAACATTGATCAAAGAAAAGCAAATTGAAGCATTCATTCAGACGTCATAATAAAATATACATAAAACAAACAACACGTAAACAATAAATATTTTTATTATGAAAAAATTGGTACACCTAACTTATATTTATGTATGTTAGAAAACCGATTGACCACACGAGAATATAGGGCACTAATTTGCTATATAGTGTTCGGCTATATAGCCAATCGCTATATAGTCGAACGCTATATAGCCGAACGATAAAGGAGAATGCACCAATATACGTACGCTGAGGGTTCGAAGCAATTGCACCAGACTTTGCCACGTAGTCTTCATTAAACCCCACAGTATCGAGCAGAATGGTCGTCATGAACTCTGAATAATGGAATTAACCCCGTGTTCTAAAGCTGTTCGTTGCAATTACCTTCGCATTCATTTAATACCTAACTACTTGTTCATTTAATGCTGCTTGTCCTCAAACCCTTCTACATATTGATGAGACCGAAACAAATTACCAAATAAAAAAAAACATTAAGTAACATCATACACATATAGGTACATACATAATATAACGATGTTGTTATGTAATGAGATGAGATAGTAGGTAATCAACGTTGTAGATAATTAAGTATGTAGACAGGTAGGTAAATACGTTGTATGTAATTTATGTTCCTCTGTAATGTTGGTTGCCTAAGCGGCAGGCAAAATACACAGCTTCCAGCAACAATGAATAAAATGTAAGCCAGATATGGTCTCGGCGAGCATAGTTTACTCACAGACGTTTACTCCTACATAAATGGCAACAATGCGGTCAACGAGCAAACAACGATTCCGCATTGAAATGAAACTAGGAATCATTAGCAGCATTCCCGAATGCAGCCGGCAGCAAAACGCATCCATAACTACCAGTTCAAAGCAATTGCATTTCTCATCAAATGCCGGTCTGCCCCCTTAATTATCCATTCCATCGGCGGAACAGAAGTCATCCTCATGAACTCCGGTTATAATTAATGAGATGCCTCTGCTGGGCCTGGGCCAAATCCGATGATTACAAATGAATGGAATGATCAATGCAAACGTATCAATGAATTTTGAATATCGATCGTGAATGAAAGGCTATGTAGTGTTTACTTTTTATTATTATTTTATTAGGAAGTTGTTTAGTCTTTGTTAATTAAAATTTAAATTTAAATATTAGTTCATCAATTGAACACCACGTGAAATCCATGTCCGGCCCCGTGGCCCCCGCTATCTATCCCAGCCCCGAACCCTCCATAATGGTCCCTGTAAGGCAGCACCCTCACGTGGGCAAAAGGGCGAACTAACACAGCTGCTTGGAGAAGAGTAGGCGCTGGAATGATGACAGTGTGGCCATGGGCAGGGATGAAATGATGATTTTGCACGTGTCCCGGGATCCACTCGTGCCTTGCATGAGCATGGACTATCACATGTTCCGTTTTGGTCTTCACCGGATGAATGACCACAGTCTTGTTAAATATTATTTGGTGGTGAGAATGGGGAGAAACGGGAAAAGAAACCAATCCCAATTCTAAAGGAGCTCGCTTAGTTTTGATTTTTTCTTTTCCGTCGGTTGCCAGCACTTGCGCCAGTAGAGGGCCAGCTAGGATAAGCGCCACCTAGCGACGAAAAAAAAAATTAATTAACAGATTACTAATTAATTAACGAATTAATAATTAATCGAGTGTATCGAGCAAGACAAACGCGTAATTAGGTAGTAGCAATGGTACACGCTAAGCAGAAGTTACCTCACATCCTTAATTAAGAGTTAAAAGGCTGTTAGTTCCTACTAAATCACAGTAATTATACACATCGCGTATTTACCTGAATAATGGACCCAAACATTGCCGACGCGTTCTACTTTCTACGAAACATGGTCTTGCCGAGGTTTTCTATTAGCGGATCAAGTTTGCTAAAACGGTGGGACCTAAATAACTTGCATACTGCCTGCGTACGCTCAGATTTTGATAAGTAAATTACGAACTAGGACGCTATAAAATATCATTGCGTCCATTCAGGCGCAATATACCTGTTTTATTGCTTCATTCCCTTCGTTTAAACTGCTTCTTGAATCATCTGCATTCGTTATGTGCACTTTATTAACCTTTTTATTGCAATCTTATTCAATTTGGTTCATTACGTAGAATATTTTCATATCTATAACACGTACAACCATGCATTGGTGCATATGTACTAATCCATACACATATAATTTTGAAATTGCCGCGCTTGACCTAGGGGAAAGGTCGCGCGTACCAACTGGGGAGTTGGTTACGTCACTTGATATCGTTGCTTGACATTTCGTTGACGTTTCAATACATAACAATCTAGGTTAGGATTATCAGTAGATATTTTAATGTTTTCTAGCCGAAAAACTTAGTTTTTTGTGTTGAAATCGCTAGAAGATTGTTCTTTACGACTTAATTAATCAGAATAAGGTAAGTTTTACCCTAATTTCGTTTAAATTAATCAAGTTTTACCTTAATTGATTGTTCGTATCGGGTTATGTTTACATTTGATAGTGTATTAAAATTCATTTTTAATACTATATTTAAATTCACTTTTAATACTTTTTTAACTTTACTTTTAATACTTTTTTAAATTTACTTTTAATACTTTTTTTAAATTCCCTTTTAATGCTGTATTTAAATTCACTTTTAATACTTTTTTAAATTTACTTTTAATACTTTTTTAAAATTTACTTTTAATACTTTTTTTAAATTCACTTTAATATTTTATATCAAACGTTTAAGCCATGAACTTCCTTCGAAGCGTTCTTCGGAGAATCCCAGAGCAAAAGAATCTAATTTTACCTAAATCGGTTGAAGCGAAAGGATTATTGGAATCAGCGACTAATTTAGTTAACCGACTCGGATTTCTTAGTATACAAGGTGAGTGCTATTGTTAATATTAGTTAATAAGTAAAAATTATATAAATTTGTATTCTCTAGTAATATATAAAAAATTTTCTACACAATTACCTTTTAATTTACCTTCAAGTGATCGTAACCTTATTGTTATTAGTACAGTAACGAAAACGTAATCGTTACTGTTAATATAACTTTAAAGTTCACGCATTATTCTAGTAACATTGACTGTAACGTAGTCTACAAATTTACCAATTAAAAGAACTTTAAAGTCAAATTTATCACTGTATATGCGCATTTTGGGAGGTTGAATGCAGAGGCATGAACGTATTCGCCATTAGTCAATTGACGAACTAAATTAATAAAATTTATTTATATGTGTAAACTTTCTAATAGTCAAGTTCATTTTTGCAATTTTCAAATCAAATTAGTATTTTATACTATACTTCTAAGTACAATTGAGACAAATACATTTCTTCATTTTTTTAATAATCCAATATTAATTTGAAAAACAGTATAATTAATAAAGCGCGTGAAATATTTATAACTGTAGTCAGTATGTTTCACAATAAAATACACTGCGCAGTAATTTTTGGGCGCATGAAATTGAAAAACACAAGTATAATGTTCATAATAATAACATACACTATAATGCGCAAAGTGCGACGGACATAATAATATCAATGTACGCACATATCAGCGCACACAAAATAATAGAGCAGGCCGACAGAGAGGAGACGCGACAAAGTGCGATATGTAGTTGCTTCTTTGTCATGTACATGCTAATAAAGTTCCAATAAATTACTTGTTACTACTATTTTACGGAACTACAACGTATTTATTACAGCGGTGGTAGGTAACCGAGTAGGTCGCGGATTGGCATCTATAACGTTTCTATTTATTCCCCATTTTAGGTTTAGA